>JAMQGT020014521.1:0-74245 GCA_024447675.2 Pterophyllum scalare
AAGATTGCTGCTACTCCTCCTCCTCGACCTGTGCTTCGAGCATTCTGACAGTTAGTGTAACTCGGAGGTGTTGATTCATTTAAACTAACATATTCATCCTGCTGTAACCAGGTTTCTGTAAGGCAGAATAAATCAATATGTTGATCAATTATTAAATCATTTACTAACAGGGACCTGGAAGAGAGAGACCTAATGTTTAATAATCCACATTTAATTGTTTTATTCTTTTGTGCAGTTGATGAAGCTACATTATTTATCGTTTTTGAATTTTTATGCTTAAATAGTTTTCTGCTGATTTTAGGTTTGCTTTTTGGTGGTCTGGGAGCAGGCACCGTGTCTATGGGGATGGAGTTTTGGGGGGAGGGCAGGAGGAGAGAAGCTGCAGCGAGGCGTGTAAGACTGCAACAGGATCGCAAAGCAGCACCCACCCAAGCCCCCCACCAACAACAACCAGGATAAGCACACAGACATCACAAGAAGGCAGCCACAGGATTCCAGTCCCAGGGAGCCACAGGACACACACAGGCCCTTGGAGTCCACCCTCTGCCTACAAAGCACACTGGGAGTACAGCCCAGAGCCAACCACCACCACTAAGTAATGGAGCTGATCAGTGGGAACCAGAGAGAGTCAAATTCATCCAATTGTTTTTTTAGAAAAAGCAGACAGACATTCTCTCTAAACCAATGTGATCTACTAATAAATTTCTAAATTGAGTAATACACAGTTTATGTTTTGATTTCTATATTCAGTTGATTGAGATTAAATCTTCCCTGCAGGATGGACTTCAGTTGCTGATATGCAAGAAATTTTCTGTTGCCAATTTCATATTTTGATATAAGTTCTATTGGGATGGCTGAGTCACAGCCTGGGGTGGCTGTGGCTCAGCCATCCCAACAGTGGATGCCAGGCTGATATCACGGCGTTTGGGAAATATGTTTATCTTATCTTATTTATGGCCGTCCCAGTCTCGGGGGAAAATGTGTTTATCTTATCCTTGAGGGTTTTGCCACAATATGTACAATTAGATTTACAGGAGAGTGAGTAAATGTCACCATGTCCTTTTACTAAGTTAGATAAAACTGCCTTGTAATGACTAGGAAATGTCAGAGCAGAAAGGCATGTGTTTCTTTTACAGGGCTTTATCACTGATGGAAGAAACCTGAGCTATAAGAGCCAGCCACTGGACGGACCAATGACAAAGGTCAAACCACAGCTCACCGTATCTGTTTTGCATGTAGATAGTGGTAGATAAAGTGTTAGGCTTAGCCTAGAATCTCTGCATTTCTTGGAGGGGAGTCACAGCCAGCCGCTTGGATGGCCTGTAATTTCATGAACTGAGAGTGCCCATGTACATGTCTAAATCTTCTGATTCTTTAATATTAAATTTTTTGGTTTGGTTTTTAAATGTTATAAATGTGAACTAATGGCTCCCTTTACCTTTGCTGTCCACCATCTGATTCAGTGATTATCACCACCAACCACAGCAGAAGGTTTGGTTGGTGAGAATCAATGTTCTCAACTTCCATTGGAATGCTGTTGAAGTTCTGCCAGAGTTGGGAGTTGATGATCTTGCAGACTGAGGCCTCTGTCAGATGTTCACAGCACACCCTCATGATATGTGTAGGTGTACCAGGTCTGTGCAGCATCCTTTCCTGCCACCTGATCCTCTCTTCATCTGAGTGTCCAGAACATATGGCCACAGATCTGATGATATGATTACAAACCCCTGTCCTGGTGCCATGTGCACTTATGGACATTCTTATATTTGAACATGGTGTTCATTATGGAAAAACACTGGTTTGCACAGAGGCACAATAACGGAACAGCACCCTGGCTCAGATCAGGCAGGCCGTTCCTCTCACTCATGCCCTTCCAGGTGCCCCTGTGGTTGTCCACGTCAGTGTTGAAGTCTCTCAGTAGGGTGGCAGAGTCACTGGACAGAACACCCTCGAGCACCCCACCCAGTGACTCCAATACACTACAATACAATGCAATTCAAACCACAGTTAGGATCCATTTCATGGCCTGAAGTCGCAGGAAAGCGACCCTCTCATCCACCGGTGAGAATTCCAGTGTACAAGCAGCAAGCCAAGGGGGTAAAAGTATATCTACTCCAGCTGGCCACCTCTCATGGAGGACAACTCCAGACTGGAAGAGAATTTAGGCCTTACCAAGGAGACTGGTTCCAGATTCTGGCCCATGTGTTGAGGTGGGCCCAATGGTATCTCTCAACCTCACACACTAGCTCAGGCTCCTTTCCCACCAGAGACGTGATATTCCCCATTGCTTCCACTTTGTTATAATACCACTAACAGTGACACCAAATGTAGAATATTTAGTAGTGAGAATATTTTATGACTGGACTTGTGGCTTAGGTGGCACACAGTACCACACTGGAATTCACTGAAATTGTGAGAGTAACCCATTCTTTCACAACTGTTTGTAGAAGCAGTCTGCATGCCTAGGTGGCTGATTTTATACAGGTGGTGGTAAAATTAGAATATCATGAAAAGGTTGATTTATTTCAGTAATTACATTCAAAAAGTGAAACTTGTATATTATATCCAGTCATTACACACAGACTGATATATGTCAAATGTTTGTTTCTTTTAATTTTGATGATTATAACTAACAACTAATGAAAACCCCAAATTTAGTATCTCAGAAAATTAGAATATTAAGACCAGGGGTGAGCGTAAGCCGGTACAGTCTGGTACTGCATACCACTAAAAGATTCTGCGCCAGTACGCAGTACCGGCAAAAGCTGGTGCCTTCATTCAGAACCGGTCACAGTTATACTTTGGGTCAGAATAGATCTGCTAGCTATAGACAGTCTAAAACACGACTTAATCAGTTAATAAATTGCTTTATTTCTCATTTCAAATTGTCTCTGAACTGTTCGTACTATGCTGGAGCCTCAATTCTCTAGCTTCTCTCCCCTCAGAGATCGAAACTTTCTTCAACGGACAGCCACGTCCAGTAAGTGAGATGGGTGTAGTGCATTGGGCTAAGACCCGCCTATTTTGATTGACATCTCATTTGGCCATGTAACTGGCTGCACCAAAATCAACCGAAAAGCTACGTGACGCCCCTGGTTATTATTGGCTCTGGAAAACCCATCTCTTAATATGATTGGCCGAAGGAGGTGTCAATCAAAATGGGAGGGTCTAGCCTTCCATATAAATCGCACCTCATAAGGGACAGGATACAAAACGGATTTTCAAGAGTGATTCATAACCAGAGGGCGTAGTTTTTTTCAGGTGATTTTGGTTCGTCTAGTTAACAGGTTAAAACTTCCACCGCTACGTTTAATGTGGGTCTGCTTGTTCCAAAATATCTCAATTAAAAGCAAAGAGAGATTCACCAATTGTGTTTCATGTTATTCTGCTCAACAACACAACACAATTCAAAACATCATGGACATCAGTTGTGTTAGTGTACAGTGTGTACAAACATCTCAGTTCCTTAACAACAAAATATATATTCCACATTGTCAAGTGATTCTAATTTCTCCTTTATCTAGGAGATAAAAGTATATCTACCCCAGCTGGCCACCTCTCATGAGGACAACTCCAGACTGGAAGAGAATTTAGGCCTTACCAAGGAGACTGGTTCCAGATTCTGACCCATGTGATATACATATATACACACATATATACACACATATATACATATATATACACATACATATACACACACACACACACACACACACACACCAGCAGGAAGCATGCTCTAAAACTTCCTGGTAGACGGCTGTGTTGACCTTGGACCTCAGAAAACACAGTGGACCAACACCAGCATATGACATGACACCCCAAACCATCACTGACTGTGAAAACTTTACACTGGACCTCAAGCAACATGGATTCTGTGCCTCTCCTCTTTTCCTCCAGACTCTGGGATCTTGGTTTCCAAAGGAAATGAAAAATTTACTTTCATCAGAGAACATAACTTTGGACCAATCAGCAGCAGTCCAGTCCTTTTTGTCTTTAGCCCAGGCGAGACACTTCTGACGCTGTCTCTTGTTCAAGAGTGGCTTGACAAGGAATGCGACAGCTGAAACCCATGTCTTGTATACGTCTGTGCGTGGTGGCTCTTGAAGCACTGATTCCAGCTGCAGTCCATTCTTTATGAATCTCCCCCACATTTTTGAATGGCTTTTGTTTCACAATCCTCTCCAGGGTGCGATTATTCCTATTGCTTGTACACTTTTTCTACCACATCTTTTCCTTCCCTTCAAATCTCTATTAATGTGCTTGGACACAGAGCTCTGTGAACAGCCAGCCCCTTTAGCAATGACCTTTTGTGTCTTGCCCTCCTTGTGCAAGGTGTCAGTGGTGGTCCTTTGGACAACTGTCAAGTCAACAGTCTTCCCCATGATTGTGTAGCCTACAGAACTAGACTGAGAGATCATTCAAAGGCCTTAGCTGATTAGAGTGTGGCACCAGGTGTCTTCAACATTGATTCTTTTCACAATATTCTAATTTTCTGAGATACTGAATTCTGGGTTTTCATTAGTTAGTTCATCAGTTATAATCATCAAAATTAAAAGAAATAAACATATGAACGATATCAGTCTGTGTGTAGTGAATGGATATAATATACAAGTTTCACATTTTGAATGGAATTACTGAAATAAATCAAGTTTTTATGATATTCTAATTTTATGACCAGCACCTGTGCACCTGTGTCCATGGAAGTGATTGGAATAACTGAATTCAATGATTTGGAGTGAGTGAATACTTTTGGCAATATAATGTATGACATGGTAGTAAATTCAGAAGAGGGTTACTTCAGCAACTTGAGCGTGGAAGTCTGCTAGCAAGAAAATGTCACTTTTGAAGCAATGCATGACAAGCGAATCACATGTCTGGAGGCAACTTTAGAACAGCAATTTAATTTATGACATTTTCACCAAGTTCTGCTGCCATGATTCTCACTATTACAATTCTACTTTGACAGCAATACTTTAATGGAAGTTTTAGCCACAACAGTCCTTTCATCCTTGCTGGACGCTGCTACTTTTGTTGTAAGTATTTGGAACACACTTTTGGAACACCATTTATGGCACAGCATTTACTACATACCATGGGGTACATTGTTGCACAGATTGATGAGCCATTGGCATCACATTGATTCTTCTCTTCTAAAGCACACATTCCACCTTGGACTGCACCAAATAGCACTGGGTTAAGGTCTCCATATTCTCCTGATGCCACCTCAATGACTGAAGCACATGCAAAAGCAGAGAGATGTGACAAGAATGAATTAACTGGAAATGCTTTTCTGTCATGCAGAGCACAGTGTAGGGAACACACTAAATGAAAAGCAAACATACTGAAGTCTGCAGGGTTGTGGTAGGTAGGACAGTAGAGGCCAAGAGTCTTCAGATAGGGTATGAGGTAGGGGACTGTGCCTTTGTAGATGCACTGTCCCTGACTGAGGATGTAAAGCTGTGGAGGAACAACATTCAGTTTTAACAAGAAGAAAACCTAACAGAATCTTACAGAACTGTAACTTTCCTTAAATGGCTAATGTATGTACTAAAAGATAGATGTAGCTATTGTAACATCACCGATTTGCTATCAAACACTTCTGGTTCCAATTACCAATGTAGTGGCAGCAAATACATATACAGTGAGGCTTCAAAATGCAGAATCTAGTAAGTCAGTGGGTGATGTCATGCTGGTTATGCCCATCTTTCATATACAGTCTATATTTCTGACCGTGGGACTCCAGTTCATCCTTCCATTATTTCCTCATTTTCTGGTAGATGCACACCTTGTCAAACATCTCAAACAGTTTGGCACTAGGCTGATGAATGGTGCAGATGATGGTACGCCCGCCCTGTGCCAGAGAACGCATTAGGGACACCACCTGGTAGCATGACACACTGTCTAAGCCACTTAAAACAGAAAGACAAAATTAATGAACAGCTGGAAAGGGAATTCAAGAGAAGGTGAACGACAATCATTCAGTCTGTCAGGTAAGACTTTTAGCTACATATTGGAGCTTGAGGACAATATTTTTCCATTAAGTGGAGTCCAACATATTTAAAATGTTGCAGAACACAGTACATTCAACTAGACCAGCCATTCACAAAGTCAAGAATGCTGCGGCCCACTTAAAAACCAGAAAATCACATGCCCACCCCCCACCCCACTCCCTGATAGTGCCGGTCTGTGAAATTTTCCTGGCCAGAAGCCTGTCTTCACTCAAAATATAAGAGAAAGAGATGGATTTCCTTGAAAATTTTCAAAGAAAAAAAAATCATAAACAACACAGGCTGTTGGCTATAAATTCTAATACTACCCAGTCATATCTAAAGTGCTAATGCCAATATGTGACCCACTTGCCACTAGAACACAAACTTCAATAAAAGAGCAGTAAATTTAAATCAAAGTAATAAATAATATCACAAACTAGCCACCTCCATTTACCAGTTTCAATTCACTTTTTATATAAATAATTTATATCAGTATGTAATTATGCATACTTGTGGCTTTCCAAAGTGTTTTTGTTTTAAATGTGTGGGCCTTGGCAGTGTCTGGCAGTGTCTGGTGGGCCACGGCCCACACTTTGGGAATCACTGAACTAAACCATGCTATATCTGGAGAAATTATGGTGGGATCATTGCTACTGCCAGAATTGGTCTATGGCTTGCTGCAACTGAAACATTTTTAATTGCAGCTTTTGATTGTTGTGTCAAGGCACCCTCTGAGAAGTTGAGTTGTCATGGTATTGCATTCAGTGTGTGCACTATAGCTTAGTGTTTGTGAAATGGGCTTAGCACTCCTCTCACAAAATTGCTTATGAAATCCAAACTGTAAATCATATTTACATGTTTTAAAAATTTTAAGCACCCCAAGAATTTGCTCTACATGTTTGTGTTTTTCTTGTGTGTCTAGTTTTATAACTGTGGTCAGAGGAGCAAGTATAATAAGTAGATTTTTTAAATGTTTTTCTTCAAGTCTTTGATGAAAATATAATTGAGGAGGACACACTCCTCTCACTGAAATGCTTCAATTTCAAAAGCAATACAAGACCTCATTCAAAAGCAGACAACTGTAGTTGCAATTTGATAAAATTATGGCTGTATAGGGAAAATTGTGGACACACCAGCAGGTTAAAGATAATTTTTCATTAGAACTTTTGTGCTAATTCTATCAGTTGGACTCTCCACTCTAAGTTTGCCATACACATGGATGGGGCAGGGATTAGAGAGGTTTTTTTTGACTATTTTTTTCAAAAACCTTTAAAGGTACACTGGAAAACAATCAGTTTTGTTCTCACCACCAAGTCGGTCAATGTAATGTGACAATGGTGTCTCTATGACAAATGGTTTGGGAGGAAATGGGCCCAGACTGGTGAGGGACATCCCAATTTTTAAAATAAATGGGATATTTTTTTGACAAATCATTAAATAATTCACAAATAGTGCAATATTTGTAAAAACTGAATGAAAACATGTCATGCAATTGAGCCAGTTGTTTGTAAGTAATGGTCTTTCGATGACAAACGGTGTGAAACAAGTTAGGTGAAAATGTTTTAGAAGAATATTAATAATATTTTTCCAATAAATGGAATTTTGGACAATAAAATATACCATTGTCTTTGCAACAGTCCCACCAATGAACAGCCTTTGGTTAGAATGGATTTAGGATTCATATTGTCTTACTTGTGTTGTATGCAATTTATTAATGGTAACAGTTTTAATGTCAGTATACAAATAAGTTTTGTTGTAGGCTGTTATTTACACTTGACCCAGTGAGACTTAACTATATATCACATTTCTCCTGAGCATCTCCTGTCCACAGAGACCAACACTGTTCATGTTGGCCTTAGAGTTATGAAGTTACGAGGATGTAAAATTCAGAAGTCAGCATAAGTTCTGCGATGGATGTCAAACACTTACACTCACTTACATGAACTGTAAGACTTACCTGTAAAGGATGACTCCATTTTATCTCAATATACTGTCACTGGAGATTGACTACAGTGTTAGGTTAACTACATTTAATATTTTGCTGTGTTACAGAGAATAGTTTTCTGCCGATGCTGCAACAAAGAGATGATTTGTTAGAAATCTAGGGTCCCCAAGCACCCAACTGTCTTTACTGGCCAGATGGCAGCACTATAATTGAGCATATAACTGCATCATATGTTCGTTAGCCAAAAGAGTCATTCAAAATATGCAGCCAGATGTGTGGTCTTGACTGGCTTATTGGCTTTGGGTTACCTAAAATTTCCACTTTTCCATTACAAAGTATTCAAAATATTAATCCTAAACTTCACATTGATAATTAAACTTGCAGTATAACATTAGTGGAAAGTGGAAAAACATTTATTCCAGTCCTATCTGGGACTCACTGACTCTTTAGATCAGCAGTAAACTATCAACATTTGATTCGAAGGAGGCACATCTTGCACAAAATCGACAACACATCGTTGCCTGTCTCTTCACCTGGTGGGCTCATCAAAGAACATCATCGGAGGATTGTTGACTAGTTCAAGGGCAATGGCCAGACGCTTACACTGACCACCTGATAGTGAGCTGGTACGAGTGTGGGCACAGTCAAGGAGCCCTAAAGCAGTCAGAATCTCATTCACCTTGAACAAAGAACAGAAAAGAGAAAGGTACACTGTTTATCAAAGAGCAAATAAAAAATAACTTTGCTTTATATTTGGATCTAAATGCCAGTTTGTGCAAAAGGTAACCAAGAAAAAAAACATGAAAATGCTAACCTTGAATAAGATATTACAAAATAGATGTAAAGTGTGTATTAAAACAAAAATATCCTGCTTGTGGACATTGTGATTAAATCACAGATAATAACTGCAGATGCAGTCAGTTGATTTTTTTTGTCAGTGTGAGTGAGTCACTTTGCAGAGCTGATGGGAACTGCAGTGTTGGCATTTCCTGAATACTATGGTTTTTATCATATTCTGTGATTTTTTTTTGTTTAAGGCATAACGTTAATTACACTGTCTTCTATTAGCTTTGAACAAATAAAATGGGAGGACGAGATGATAAACATTTATCAACCAGGTCATCAAAATGCCCAATCTGTTAATTTTCCTTCAAATAAATGGGTACAGAAGTCTGCCTTCTATCCACACAATTTTTTACTGACATGCACTCCCAGTATTATACAGTATTAATCTATTGTGCCTGCCTGGTTTAAATGTACTTGTTTAGAACAAAAGCGTATAATACATTATGTAACATAATAACTAATTTAATCTCGTAAGATAAAGTCTAAAACAACCACTGGTTTGAAATGCAGCCCACAAAAAGCAATAACGGGTGAAAAGCATTCAAATGAACCAAGTGGCTGGAACCAGGGCACATTTAATCCACAGGTGTGGATTAGGTGTGTCAGAGTTTAGAGTGTCAACAGAAAGTGGGCAATTCTCCATATTAACTGTGACTGGCTGGAGTGTTTAAGGTTAGTATTATTTTTTTTCCCTGTGTATGTCAAATTGTTGTATAATTTGTTCTCTCACCAATTGTTTCTTCACATCCATTGTTTCATCCAGCTTTAAGTTGGCTGAAACCTGTAGTAAAGAGAAAAATGTATTTCATAAATGGGTAATTAAAAGCTACTGATCACGTGTGAAGTCTCAACTTATCAACTTAACAAAAAATAAACATTTTCAGATGCTATACTCACAGCAAAGTTTCAAAATAAAACTGTGCTCAGAGGTTGAGTTTAAATTTTCAGAAAAAGCTCACCATCATGGCCTCCCTGGCAGTGAGGTGTGGAAGCAGCATATCTTCCTGCATGATGTAGCAGGACATTTTCCTGAAGGTCCTCAGTTCTCTGGGTTTCCCATTTACCAGGATCTGACCCTTCATCCCTGCTTCCCTAAGCAGCATGAAGGACACATACCAAACATTTCAACTGGCTAGACAAATTTCTACACCAGTTATGCTGTACTGAGTAAACTACATTAGCTTTTGTTTGCATTACAAAGCCTTAACTTGTCTTATTTTAATGGTGAAGAAATTGCTATCATTTTTACATAATTATGAGGGAGAATTTTCTTACCTGTACCCTGCTAGAATGTTCATTAGGGTGGACTTCCCTGCCCCTGACGGCCCCATGATTCCGATAAGCTCCCTACTACAGAACCTTCCTGACAGGCACTTTAATAAGGCTTTGAAACCTGGAAATAAATGACAGGGTGTTCATGGCAATAAACAACAACAATAGAATATTATTCCACAAGGACATACTTTATGCTAACATAATAAAAATATTATCAACTGGTAACAGATAGGCCTAAAAGGGTCACTTGGAAATTAAAAAAGAGCCCATCCCTGAATTTTACCAAAACTAAATAAATCACTATGGCTGCAGCAAGACCCCAGCACTGAGAGCAGGAATCAGTGACAAAAAAAGCATGACATAGATTAAGTCAGATACTGCATGAAAAGTGGCACTGGGGCAGAGGTGGGTTGCAACGCGGGTTGTAGGTGCACAGGAACTGTGGCTACAGTAACATGAATTTTGAGTCCTTTAAGAAATAGTCTTGAGCTAATACAACTAGGCAAGTTATTGAATTTGATGTTCAATACCCAACTGACCTTCTAGTGATCATGACCTATGCTACCTCCAGAGCCACAGCACATTACTCTCTCATCATGCTGGAACTTGTTCATATGAAACAATATGGTTGCATCTTTCACAGTAAATTTGAATGGTAAACTTAGCAGGCAGATGGAATCAACACCTATAATACAAATAACAGTGATACATAGATGCAGCACTGAAAGGTAAAGTGGTCAATTTCCCTCTGCACTTTGGGATGGTGTTTAAGCAGAAAACTACAGTGCACACAAACAAGAAAGACCCACTAGTGATGCAACAGGGACATGATCCCCTGCCAACTTCCCACTGCCAACTGTGTTCACTCGGGTTAAATTTTCTGAGATGTAGGTAATTGCTTTTTCCACAACCCAATCTGGAGCCACAAACATACTGGTACCTTAATTCAAAGCTGATTCAAATTTGCACACCTAAGTGTAGGTGCATGTTCTAATAATAAATCTGAGATTCTTGTGCAAAAAAAGTAGGAAATATAGAAATCCAGCAAAATTTCCTCTGAGCAGATAGTAAAAGAACTGGCCCTTGCTTTTGGCAGTGAATAGTTTTATTACAGTACACTGTACAGCATCAAAATTTGATACTGTACAGTCGAACATCATTAACATGGAGCACTCACCTACATCAGCTTTCAACAAGACATTGTTTAGAACCTTTTAGGGGAGAAGTATCTTTGTTATGCGGCAGAAATGCAGAAAACTAAAACACAGAGCAAAAAATATTGTTCAGTTGGGAAGAATGAGACACAGGTGCACATAATCCAGATAATGAAGAAGTAAAACTAGATATCAAACACAGGAGACAAGTAACTGGCAAAGTAAAACAGGAAACAAGTAACAATATGGTAAGTGCCCTCTGGTGTGACCAATCACACTAGAATGCACCAGAGTGACCACCATGTCTGGCCAAGAGAGACCAATCACTTCAAGGACATGGGGTCTACTGACCCCTTTATAATAGCACCTGGCCCCACACCAGGTATTCTCAAAGTATTTCTTCCACATGCTGCCGCAAGTAGGACAGCACAGTGATACCTCACTCAGTTTTCTGAAACTGAAAACTGATGTAAACCCATCAGTACACCAACTGTTCTCTTTCAAACCTTGATTGGTATCTCTATGGGAGATTTAGTCCACTCCATGATTACATGCTCTGAAGCCTATGAATCCTTAACCCAGGCAGTTCAATATCAAACCCACTCCAAAAGGTCACAATGCACTTAAGAGCCCACACTAAATACTGAGTGTGCCCCGAAGGGCACAGGTCACATCAAGGCAATAAAACCTAACAAATGTATATGGATTTGCCCATCTAGCAACTGCACAGATATCTCCCACAGAAACAACACTAATGAAGGCCCATAAGGGCAGGTGCACAGGAGGCTGCGGTCCCTGGCACTCATATACCATCACAATAAACTCTATACCATCACAACAGACTGTACCACCCAGTGTGAAAGTTGCTACCAGGACATAGGCTTCTCTTTATGAGAGGACACTCAGGACACAAAGAGCTGGTTGCTTTTCCTAAACCACTTAGTCCTGTCTAGACAAATGCTTAATGCTTGGACAGGACAATGTGAATTAAGCTGCATCTGGCTCTCATCAGCAAATGGTAGAGGGTGAAATGCTAATAGCTCCAGTGTGAGGAAGCTATAGATATACCACCTAACCATAGGCATAAAGCCAGGGTTAGGTGGAAACTGCAGACAGGTTGACTGCTAACCTTTACGCAGCTTAGAGTGGAACTTGGAGAAATATTTTCCCCTTGCCATTTCTTGGGAACAATAAATGAATCCCCAGAGTACTTAGTGCAAGGATCTCTGTGAGTACTGCTTACTGAACCTCTGGCAGCCACCACAATTTCTACTTCAATTGCCGCTTCTTTCCCTGTGGAGGATGGGATGTGCAGTTCAACTCAACAGCAGGGGAGGCAGCAACAGCGTCAAAACACTACTGCCTTTGTCTCCGCAGACCCTGCCAGATGTCTCACACTCGGGTGATTGTAGTGTTTCTGGTGATTATAAGGAGACAACCGTGGTAATAACATAACGTAGACTTAAAGAATATAAAAGATCAGAACACTCAGCTACACAAGCACGAGAATCAACAGAAAGATTCAGGGATTCAAATGTCACGTATCTTTACCTGCACTGAAGTTTGTGGTTAGAACATCATCCACATAACATTAATACACACATATTAAGTAACGTCTTTTAAATATGCAGGTGGGCGTTTGTTGCTCCTATTGGGATACCTTGATGGAGTATTCCTCATTGCAGCGTTGTCAAGCTGACTGTAAACATCATCATGATCTGATGGAGCACCCAACTGTGGAGCAATGCTTTTGAGGAACGAAGAATTCCTTGTAATGGATCGTTCATCTCTAGAAGCCGTGATCATGGAACCCTTGATTGTTGTCACTGTATATGGTCTGACATCGAATGGCGTAGTAAGCTTATTGCCCTTAGTTTGTCGATGTAACACTGTATCACCAAAAACCAGAGTGTGTGAAGTAACACGACAGCTCCTGTCAGCATGAGATTTCATTTTGTCTTTGGCCTTGGCATCTCTTGCTCTCACAGCAGAATTTGAATATCCTTTTGGTGTGCTATTGAATGATGGAATCTTTGTACTCATTGCACCTCGAAATAGGAGTTCAGCAGGCGATCTTTCTGTTGTGCTGTGAGGTGTGGAACGATACTCTTGTAGGAAAATGTTCAATTGCTGTTTCCAGGGAATTCCTTGCTTGTCTGCCACCCGTAGCGCTTTGCCTAGGGTGCACATGAATCTTTCAGCTGTAGCATCAGCTTGTGGCCATAGCAGTGTTATCTTGTGTTGATAGAAACCTAAGTAGTTAGCAAATTGGGAGAATTACCCACTGTTAAACGGGGGACCATTATCAGTCTTAACAACTCTGGAAATCCCAAACATAGCGAAAACTTTGTCAAAGATGGGAATGACTGTGTGAGCTGATGTTGACTTCACAATTTCAACTACTTGGAACCATGTGTACTCATCTATGATGACTAGCAGATGTTCTCCATTTGGAAGTGGTCCGTAGAAATCCACACTCACACTGTGCCATGTAGTTTCAGGAAGTGGTGTCATTTTTAATGGTTCTTTCTGGATGAATGGGGTAGCAGCCTGGCATGCAAGGCATCTGCATACTGCTACTTCTGCTTTGCAGTCAATGCCTGGAAACCAAACTTTGGATCTGAGCAGTGCTTTTGTTTTGACAATGCCTTGATGTCCTTCATGGGCGAACTGGATGACTCTTTCCTGCAGAGTGGTGGGAATAACTATTCTTGTCCCACGCAGAATGATGTCAGATGCTGGTGATGTCAGTTCACTACTGACACAACGGAAGTGTTTCATAATGTTGACATGCTGTGATTTTCCAATTTTATGCCATGTATTGTCCCTAATGTGAATACTGACTTCTTGAAGAATAGAGTCTTTGAGAGTCTCTACTTTGATCTCTGCAAGTGTCATGGCTTTTGGTGTGGCATGAGTTGCAATGAATTTCACATATACTTCTGCTACTTTCGCAGTGCGTATAACCTCATTTGTTGGAGATGGAATCAGGTGACAAGATATATAGTCAGCTGGGTTGTCGGCTCCCTTTCTGAATTCCACCTTGAAGTTGTAGGGCTGAAGCCTCAAACCCCATCTTTCAATCCTGGCTGGCGGTTTTGACCTGGGATTGTTCCATATGATTTCTAGTGCTTTATGATCTGTCACTAGGGTGAAGGGAGGTCCATATATGTATAGGTGAAAATGTTCACAGCTCCAGACAATAGAGAGCGCCTCTTTTTCAGTTTGGGAGTATCTCCTCTCAACGTCACTGAGAGAATGACTGGCATACGCTATTATGCGTTTCACCCCTTTTTCATCTTTTTGATGGCACCCAGGCCAATGGGACTAGTATCCACAAGCAACTCTGTATCACGGCCTGGGTAGAAATAAGACACAACAGTGTCACTAGTCATTCAATGTCCGAAGAGCTGCCTGCCGATCTGGACCCCACACCCAAGAAACATCTTTTCTGGTGAGCTGTCGCAGAGGTTCAGAGATAGAAGAGAAGTCTCGGATGAACCTGGAGCAGTAGTTGGTCATGCCAAGCAGGCTTCTGATTTCGCTGGGAGTCGTAGGGTCAGGAGCTTGATGAACAGCAGCAACTTTCTTCGGATCTGCAGAAACCCCTTCTGCAGAAAAAATTAAACCAAAACACTCCAAGCTGGACTTATTGAATTCACACTTTTCACGACTGAGTGTGAGACCACTTTCCTTCAGGCATTGGAACAGCGCTCTGAGGTTGGTATCATGCTCACTCTGGGATGCACCATAGACAATGATATCATCACTGAGATTCTTCACCCCAGTGAGACCTTGCAAGGTCTGGCAGATGGCATTCTGGAAAACTTCAGCGGCAGATGTAATGCTGAAACTCAGTCTTTTGTAGCGTTTCAATCAAAGATGAGTGGTTAACGTGATGATATATCTGATGTCCAGATGTAGCTCTAGCTAATGATACCCAGCCCTTAAGTCCAGCTCTGAAAACACTGTTGCACCATTTAACTCATGTAACACATCGTCCATGGTCGGGGTGACATGGCGCTCTCTCTCGATGGCTGTTAGCCTGACGCATATCAATACAGATCCTCACTTTTTTGGGATCTTTGGGTTTAGGTGGTGTGACGATCGGTGAAACCCAGGGTGTGAGACCAGTTATGTCTTCAATGATGTCATCCTCCTGTAGTTTCTTAAGTTCATCCTCCACTTTTTGGCGTATGTGGAAGGGCACACGTCGATGTGGTTGGCATGAAGGTTTAACGTTAGGATTTATATGAAGCTTCACCTGAAAATCTTTCAATTTTCCAATCCCTTGGAACAAGTCTGGATCACTTTCCACCAGCTCATCAGCAACAGTACGACACTGTGCTGTAGCTGACACTGCTGTGACCACGTTGATTAATCCCAGTGCTGTTGAAGTTTTGTAGCTTAGAATGTTGAAGCCATCACCTTTAATTACAAAGAATGTGCACATCATCTTCTTGTGTCCTTTTTCCACACAACACTTGAAAATTCCTCTCACTGGGAGTGGAGAAGTGGAGCAAAAAGAATATTCGTTTCACTTGAATGCAATTGTGGACATGGTATTAGCTTTTCAAAACTTGTGTTGCTTAGACAGTTGGCTGAGGCTCCTGTGTCTATCAGAACTGACATACTGGTGCCATTTACTTTTATCAGAGTCTGTGGTAGCTCAGAAACTTTATCAGCATTGACCACAAAAACATAAGCATCATCACTGCTAGAAGAGATGTTTTCTGTTTCATCTGGGGGCAATCTTTGTGATGTGATGAATGTTCTTGAAATGTGCACTACCACTAAGTCTGGGCTCTTTTCTGTTAATGTTTCTTGGTGTTGATCTGCATTGTCTTGCAAAGTGGTTGAACTTGCCACATGCTCTACACTGTTTCTTTTTAGCAGGGCACTCACCAGCATGGGGATAGATGCGTCCACAGTTCCTGCACTGATTGGTAGAACGCTGTTTAGCTGTTGTTACCTTTGATGCATCTCAGAAGTTGTCTTATCCACCTTGTTAACTGTAGCTGAAGGCTTTTTCTATGTCACTAGCTTGCATTTCTGCCAATTCAAGTGTTCTCCCAAAGTTTAGAAGCCCCTCCAAACTTAGTTTTGAGGAGCAATAAACTGGTGATTATAAGGAGACGACCGTGGTAATAACATAACGTAGAATTTATTATCAACAGCAGCACTCACATACAAGCGTCTGTTCTATTGCTTGGCAGACGAGCCTGCTACTACACATTTGTCCACTAGGTAGCCTAGTTTTTCAAACAACACACAACACAACTTGGAATATGACAGTGATGGTAAATGGACTAGTTCTTATATAGCGCTTTTCTACTCTGACTGAGCACTGAAAGCACTTATACAACATGTTTTCATTTACCCATTCACACAAGCACTTCCATGAGTGACTAAGCTAAGTGTTTTAATTGTATAACATTCACACACATTCATACCCCAGTGCTTGCATTGGAGAGCAACTTGGGGTTCAGTATCTTCCAGTTGATGACCTGCTCAACCTCCTGAGCTACAGCCACCCCAAGCTTACAGCATGCTCCCATTCAAGTACTAACCAGGCCCGACCCTGCGTAGCTTCCGAGATCAGACGAGATCGGGTGGGTTCAGGTTGGTATGGCCGTAAGCCAATGATCCTTCTGCAGGTGGGCGGGAAGTAGCACCCTTGAAGTCTAAATTACACACTCCAGCCACAAAGCCTGAACTGGCGTTGCATGACCTTGCGAGGAAAGCTTCTTCCTCAGGTCACTAGAGTGCTGCATAGTGTCACTGCCTCCCCAAACAACCCCCTAGCCTGTGATAGCTCATATGGGGAATTCATAATGACATGCTTATCCTGGTCTGCTGGACTGGCGTGACTGAACCACAGTGATCTTGTCCTTGTCATGGCCAGGCCCATGACATGGTCACAACCCTGCACTGCACCCCCTAGACACCCAGAGAATAATATCTGTCACAATACATATCTCCTGCCAAACCATAAGACTGGGAGTACCCTTATTCGGTAGATAGTCCATGTTCTGACATTATAATTTTTTATTGACTGAGCTGCCGACATAAACCTTTTTGTACATAGAGGCTGTGAAAAGTTCCGTTTTACCTGCGAGGGTCGGCCCCAACATGAGTGTGGAACGTCGGTTTGGGTGGAGATTAAATGCCACTAACTGCTCCACCAGTAGGCACCAAAACCTCACCACTGGCAATCTCCAGGCCAGAATAACCCTTGATGGGTAGTCTGTTGCAAAAGAGTTCATCCCAGCCGTGGCAGTGGGGATGAACTCTTTTCCAAGATGGTGCCACATAAGCAGCCTGTTACCACAGTCTACAGTTTATTTTCTGTGTTTTTCTTAAATTTTTCTTTCTGACTCTCTGCACCGTGTTTGTATCGGATATCAAACCCACCATGGACCTGCAAAGTTTCATTAGAGTAGTGGCATTCCTTCTACTCTTTTTGGGAGTTTTCACTACTTCATTTGGAGAACCCGTGAGCCAGTCCATTGTTTACAGCTGGGATCAGCTGTTAGTGCTGTGCAACAGGAGGCTACTCACATAGGAGTGACCTGAGAGTCTGAAAGAATTACATCGTCGGAGGAGGGGATGCAGAGCTGGAGTAAAGTACCAGGAGAAGAGGAGACAGTACAAACCGAGCATTTCATCTATTCTTGTGGGTAATGTAAGATCTTTACCCAACAAGATGGAAGACCTGATGGCGCTAACCAAACTGCAGTGGAAGTACTACCAGAGCAGCCTCCTGCTGTTCATGGAGACTTGGTTCATGGACCACACACTGGACTCCGGATGCCTTGGATGGATTTCAACTGGTGAGAGCAGACCAGAGCATGAGGGAGAGTGGTAAGAGGAGAGTTGGAGGACTGGTGATGTACTTTAATGAGAGATGGTGTAATCCAGGATACATTCTGCTGATTTCGTCACGCGTTCTTGGTTCGAGCCCAGTTGGTTTGCGGGGCCAGAGTTGAACCCGTTTTTTGACTGAGCACCGATTACTTTTGCGGTGGAAAAACCGCTGAATGGTTCAAATGCTGGCACCAGCACCGGAACCCCGTCAGTGGAAAAAAGGCCTGAGAGACTGTACAGACTAGCAAGAACTCTGCAGGCCTCATAGCAAGGGCATTGATGCCCTCACCCACTGCATCACAGACTACATGAACTTCTGTGTGGAGAACACTGTGCCAAACAAGAAGACACAGTGCTTCTTCAGCAATAAACTGTGGGTGACCCCACAGCTGAAGGGCCCGATTAACAAGAAGAAGAGCACTGTCAGATCTGGAGACAAAGAGGAACTGAGTTGAGTGCAAAAGGATGTTAAATACAAGATCCAGAGAGGCAAAGAAAGCTTCAGGAGGAAGATGGAGGAACAGCTCCAACAAAACAAAGTCAAAGAAGTCTGGAGAAACATGAATAAAATTTCTGGGCACTTCAAGGACAATGGAGGAGCCATAATTCGTTTTTCCATACGGAAAAAACAGTGAAGGAAGGAGTGTAAATAAGCGGCACAGTAGACATACCATAAACAATTTAAGTAGAACTACAGTATCAAGTAGCATATCACAGCATTAATCTTTGCACAAGGTGAAGGTGTTGAAATAACACTGCACAGGAGACAGAAATAAGACTGCATAACAGAGAGGCAGGAAAATCATGCTGGATGAGTTAGTGGAAAAGAATGTGTGTTTTGGTCTGATGTTTTGTGCCTACAGGACCCAGATGAGGCCGGTAGCTGGCGACAGTGAAGGCCACAGGAGAAGGAACTGATAAGCATCCCCCGCTATACAACGCAGCATCTTGCATATTTCAGTAACTGTGTAACTGTGTCTAATCCTGTGTATAAAAGTTAGACTAAGACAGAGAGCGGTGTCAGACTTGTGTGAAGCTGCACCGATTGACTGTATCAGACAGCTTCGACAATTCTGAACCAGAGTACTCTGTAAACCTATTTGAGATGGCTTTATTAAATTTAGAAATTGACTCCTTATCCTATGTGTTGTGTGGAATCTTTCCCATCAAAGAACACGCAGAACCTGAGGTGATGTTCAGGTTCTTTCAGCAGGAACCTGAGGTGATGTTCAGGTTCTTTCAGCAGGTTGACTCAGTCAACTCTGTATGGTCATGTTGTGTTTCCATTGCAACTGAGGACCACCACAGCGTGGGTAGAGTCGATATAGCAGCGCGGGCAGTAGTGTCTTGACGTAATTCGTATGCGGCTCAAAACACAACACAACAATGGATGAGATAGAGGCAAGCTAACAGCTAATGCCAGTTTAATATCATCATGCATAAGTCCCCCGTACAATGTTTTAATGGATGAAGGTTATCATTAAGTATAACCCTATACCCCAAACATCTCATAATCGGCTCAGTGTACTTCCAAAGTGCCGCCGTTCACGGACTTACGGCGACAATTACCGTAATAACACCATAGTAATACCCTATGTTGGTTGTGAAGTGCAGTTTCTCAGCTTTCAGAAACCATTTGAATTTTTCCAATAGGGCAAACAGTCACGTTATTACAGTAATTCGAAGATCAGCCACCTCAGGCTATGTGTTAACCAGCTGTTCGGCTTGTACGGGCAGGTAACGGTACTTCAGCGCCCGGCAGAATAGGTTTATAATATGTATGCTGTGTGTGCATTTCAGATGGCTCTCATGTTGCAACACTACCGCTGCAAACTGTCGGTCTGGGCATTCAACCGGTGCCCAGTGTCAGGTTTTAAAAATGGTGCACTGATTCTGGTGAAGGAGTCGCTCCCATGACTCCGCTAGTGATGACACTCCCTAGTCAATCAGTGGCATGCTGTCCTCCGTGTCACATTTTCAGATCACCCCGGATCACCTAGAACCTCGGGTGAATGAGTCGGATAAAGGACCTGCAAAGTGTACCTGATTCTAATGGAAATACCGTCAAATTGCAGCAAGTCACACCCGCACTGAGTCGTTCTTTATGGAAAAGCCCTAATAGTGTCTGCTGACTGGGGGTGGGCCAACAACTTGAATCTGTTTTTCAGATTTAAATCTGGGCCATTGACCATCACCCCCACCCCTCAGTTCCCATCTACTCCCCTTCATATGCTGTCCCCCCTCTCTCCTAGTGCAGTGCTATCACTGCCTGCACTCTCCTCACCCCCACCCACAACAAAGCCAGCCCCATCTCTCACCCCAACCCAGCCTCACATCCACCTCACAGCTGATCAGGTGAGAAGTCAGCTCAGGAAGACAAAGATCAGAAAAGCAGCTGCTACAGATGGAATCAGCACCAGACTGCTCAGTGACTGTGCAGACCAGCTCTGTCAAGTGGTCCTGCATATCGTCAGCCTGAGCTTCAATCTGGAGAGGGTTCCTGAACTGTGGAAGACTTCCTGGCCTCTTTTCCACCAACGGGGTTCCAGTGCAGGTGCCAGCATTTGAACCATTCAGCAGTTTTTCCACCGCAAAAGCATTCGGTGCTCAGCTGAAAAACTGGTTCAACTTCGGCCCCGCAAACTAGCTGGGCTCAAACCAAGAACACATGACGAAAGTAGCAGAAGGACGTGACTCTGCAATCTCAACATAAAGTTTTCTACCGCTGTTTCACTGCATGGTGTGTATTACATGAGAAAAGTGATGTTATTTTCACAGCTGTGAATTAAGTTGGGCTCTATGGTTGAACTTGCTGCATTGGGGTGGATGACACCATCATCTACCTGCTGCACAGATCCCTCTCTGACCTAGAGCAGGTGGGGAACATTGTGAGGGTCATGTTCTTTGACTTCTCCCGTGCTTTCAACACCATCCAGCCTGCACTGCTGAGATGGAAGCTGGAGGAAGCCAGAGTGGACAGACAGCTAACTGCATGGACCACTGACTACCTCACCAACAGACCAAAGCATGTGAGGTGCCATGACTGTGTATCTGATGTGATAGTTTGCAGCACGGTGGCACCACAGGGTATGGTCCTCTCACCCTTTCTGTTTAGTCTGTATACTTCAAACTTCGGGTACAACTCAGACCACTGCCACCTACAGAAGTTCTCAGTTGATACTGCCATCACTGGATGCATATCAGATGAGAACAATGGGGAATCAGTGATTTTGTTGGCTGGTGGTGACCAGTGCCCTCCAAATCAATGCCAGCAAGACAAAGGAGATGGTCATAGACTTCAGGAGGAAGTCACCTCCCACAGCACCAGTGAAAATCCATGGAAAAGACATTGAGACAGTGGTCTCTTACAAGTACCTGGATGTTCACCTCAACAACAAGCTAAACTGGATTACAAACACAGACGTCTTGTATAAGAAGGGCCAGAGTCGACTCCACCTGCTGAGGAGACTGAGGTCCTTCGGTGTCTGCAGGACTCTGTTAAAGACCTTTTATGGCTCAGTGATAGCATCTGCCCTTTTCTATGCAGTGGTCTGCTGGGGGGGTGGATGCACCAATAGGGACAGGAGCAGGATTGACAAACTGGTGCGGAGGTCTAGCTCTGTGCTGAGATGTCCCCTGGAGTCTGTGATGGTGGTGGGTGAGAGGAGGATGTTAGCAAAGGTAACATCCATTATGGACATCCCCCATCACACTCTGCATGTAACCGTGGCTGTGTTGAGCAGCTCCTTCAGTCACAGACTGAAACATCTTCACTGCAGTAAGGAGTGCTTTCACAGGCCATTCATCCCAACAGCAGTTAGACTGTACAGCACATCATGATGTCATGAGTTACTTGGACACTTTACTTCCACTGCCATCGCTTATGTACACAGTATACCTTTACATACATACATAGTGCTTTTGATATCTTTATATAGTGTTTTGATGTATATGTGTATTGATACATATTTTATGTATATAGTGTTTTTGTATTTTATTTTATTTCATCCTTCTCTGTACTTGAGCTGCTATAATGTGCAAATTTTCACGTCGTGGGATCATTAAAGTTTTATCTCATCTTATCTCTTATCTTAACTGTTTGGCAGGTGCCTTGCAAGCGGTCAATACTTTCTAGTCGTACAGATCCCACTCCTTCCCCTTGACATCCTGCACTGCCTAGCTGCTGCATGATTAACATCTCATGTAGATCAGCTTTACAGGCAGATGGAGAGGGCTGAATTTCCCCATCAGTGGTGCTGCCAGGCCACGATACCTGGGCAGGAGAGAGAATAGCATCCTTCTCATCCTCATCATTATCATCTCTGAGGATATCCGTGTTAACATCCTCCTCATCGTCTTCTCTCCACTCCTATTCAGAGTCAAGCTGGTTGAAGAGAGGATGAAACTCAGCCTCTGGGTCCTCGACCATGTTCCCCCAGCAAGCGGCAGCTGAGCTGGATTTTTCACTGGGTTTTGCCGCAGTGTCAGAAAGACAAGGATTGGATTTTGAGGCCGCTGACACTTGCAGATGCAGCTCCAGGACTCTGCCAGGCATTACAAACACAAAAACACAAGCTTCTTGATGTGCTAGTTTTATAACACACATGCAACAATCCGACCACCGCTACTTGAAGAATATATTCTTGTGACAAAAATATCTAATTACAGCATAATAGTTAATCCTGAAACCAGAGTAACCCATGTTCATGTACATGTTCATTGACAGCTGCGTCGGTGGACAGTTAATTGGATAATCCTGGTCTAGGACCGCTGAAGAGCTCTTGTGATCTTCACGGTGAAGAAAGCAAGAATGCCTTGTGTGGGGCCAGGGGCTATTATAAAAAGGGGTAGGGGGAAGTTATTGGTCTGTCTTTGACAGATGAGGTGGTAATGGAGCTTCCATAATTGGTCATGCCAGCATTTCAAAAACTGGCAAACTAAGTCTCAAAATCTTTTATTAAGCCAAAAACATATTTTTGTTCTTGTTTTGAGAGTGATATGCTTGTAATATTCTTGAAATAAGACAAAAATCTTTTCATTCTAAAGACTAGATATTTTTTCTTATTTCAAGAAATCTTACCAAGTGTGATTATCTTACCGCACTGGCAGATTATTTTATTTACTTCTGGAAGATTCAGACTATAATCAAGTGTAAATATCTAGTTTTTAGACAAAACAGTTTAAAAATCTTATACATTCAGCTGCTACTTAGCATGTCATTCTTAAAACAAGATCAAAAATACTTTTTTGGCTTAATATAAGATTTTGAGACTTAGTTAGATAGCCAATTTTTGCAGTGAGAGGACACTTCCCATAGTGAGGTAAAACCCTGTGTCTATGACAATAGTTGGCCATGTGTACTAACGTGTACTACGTCATGCCTCAATTAGATCATGTTAAATGTTAATGGTTCATGACAGTACAACTGGAATTAGACTGAATATGTATGACTTGGGTTTATTATTGGGATTATTATTTTATCACAGGGAAGAAAGCAAGAATAGGTGTGGGGCCAAGGGTTGGTTATTATAAAAGGGGGTAAGGGAACCCGTGTCACTGAAGTGTTTTTGTTGTTTCTTTTGAGTTTTTTTTCCAGGCACTAATTTTTCTGACTCATGCCAAGACAAAATGCATGATTTGTACATTTATTAACTGCTTGTCCTTATTAGATATGATTGGATATTACTGCCACTGGTCATGGTCATGTGACCTATCACAGGTGACTTAAGATGGTGCTGCCCTGTGTGTCATTGTCTGATGAAGAGCAGGTGTGCTTGAAACGTCATACACTATTAGATGCAATAAATAAGAAATTTGGGACTTCAGTGTGCGAACCGTTAATTCTATTGTATAGTTTTTGACATGATCCCGGGCCGTTGGCGCAGTGCGCCTTGTGTTTTGTTGAGTTGTGTTTTGAGTTACGAATTAGGATTTTAGGTTATCCTGGTTTTCGGTTATATCTGTGTTATTTCCCTTGTTCTCCTGTTCTGTCATTGTTCTTATGTCTGTTTTGTTCTTATGTCTTAGTCCCTTGTCTCATGTCTTGCATTTAGTTTGACTTCTCAGTGTTTCCCTGTGTGTTGTGTTTAGGCTTCTGGTTCGCTCATGTCTACGTTTCCCTGTGTCAATCTGAGTATACCATATTTAGTTCCTGTTTTATTGTGACAGTCTTGTACTTAGTGTTCAGTTTTGCTTCCCCTTGTCTCGTTTCCAAAATTATGTTCAGCTGTGATCCCACCTGTTGTCACTCCCCTCATTACCAAGTGTGTATATGTTGTCCGTGTTCTTGTTAGTTCCTTGTCAGGTCATTGTCTTTAAGTCCTCGTTTTCTGCTGTGCGCTTTACGTTTCATGTCAAATCAAGTTATGCAAAGTCAGGTTACATTACATTTTGCTTTGGAGTTAAAGTTTGTGCTGCTGGCCCTGACCAGCTCTTCCTATGTTCTACGCATTCTAATAAAGCTAACATTTTAAAGGGCACATATCATGTTTTTAAATCCTTCCTTTTCTTATGTAAATCATTAATTTGTGGTCTATATAAAGAAGAACTGCAATGCTTTGGTCTGAATTCCTCGTTATTGTAGCTCCAGAGACCCCTCTTTTGCCTCTTTTCTGAGGCGCGTCTTAGAGCAGCTCATTTTGGTGCGGTCTCTTTAAATATGAATGAGGCATTTCACACCCCGCCCCCCCTCCAGGTTGCGGAGTGTTCCACTCTACCCTGTTCAGCCATTTTTGTAGTTTGATAGCTGTGATACGATTATCTACTGGAAGAGAAACAGGCACTTCGAGGAGGCTCTGATGCCGGGGGGCGATGTAAGGAATCGTGTGGGTTAATACACCCAACAGTCAAACATTTTGACTTGTCTTCTTGCAACTTCGGCATAACTGAAATTGGACTACAAAATCCCTGTGAGAAAAAAATAGCAGATTCATGAAATTGGTAAGGTGGAAGTCCATGCCCTGTTTAGCAGTTCCACAGCAAATACTGTTACGTAACAGATAAGAAAACATAATAGAGGAAAACTGAACAGCCTGAAAAATATGACCCAAAAAGGATATAATAAGGATAATAAATTTAAATTTTCTGCACTCCTACACACTCAAAGTACATGAAAAAATGTATTTAAGGACTAAAAAAGTAGAGTTTTCTTGATATGTTCCCTTTAAGTAAAGCTTTTTGCCTCTGATGTCCTGCGTTTGGGGACCTCTACCTTGCCTGCCACAGTAGTACATGACAGTATTTCCTGACCACAATGGACTTCGTGGGCACAGATGTATACTGACAATCACCTGTTTTTTTTTTTTGGGAGGTCCTGCCTGGTGGAATGGTCCCCGACGCCGCCACTCATCTCAGCAGTCTAAGCTGCAGGTATTCAGAGTGGGTGGACTTTCCCTGGCCCCAGCCGCTCACTCACCTGCCTCTCACCTGCTAGCCCTTAATCTCCTCTGGAGTCACCACATCAGAGGAAGAAGAGCTCCTGGCCGCAGCGAAGAGAGTTTTCTCCAGAGCCGTGCAGTTTAACGCCACAGGAAACTTTTGATTGCTTCATGGGATATCGTGGCCCTTCCACACCGCAGCCGAGGACTTCCATGCAACAGCCACGGACTTCCACACTACAGCCTTCCACGCTGCAGCTATGGATTTCCACGCTGTCATCACTGCTGCTGTCACACCCCGCTTCTACTGTAAGGGAGCATGGCTCTCAGCAGCAAAAACAGCAGCCCCTGTCTGCTGCCAGTGAGAGTGGTGCACAGCCCCAGCCTGGCGATGCTGTAAATGCTGTGCGGCCTCCACTTGCTTCTGCCTTTCCACTCTGGTTGGCACCGGGCCATCGGAGATGTAAATGAAATAGACTTTTTCTCTAAGCCACCTCTAAAGACAGTAAAAGAGACTTTAAATCCAAGGACTGTGTGCTCTGGGGACTCATTTTCTGTTTCAATGTCTGCCACGGATAAAGATCTTTCATGTTCATCTGCTAAGACTGTTTTATCTTCTGATGAATTTAGTTCAGATCTTCGTAATTCTGTTTTTAAGCTGTGTGATCTGTGGCTTAAACATTCCTGTGAGGGGCAAAGGAAAAGCCGTAGAACACAGCCATAGACTTTGTATCAAGCAATTCCCTGTTTCTGGACTCTTTGCCCATCTTAATTAAGCACTTTGTTAAAAACATTATTCATTCAGTTTCACTTGTTCCTCCATCTGAGGCAATCAAATGACTGTCACTAATAAAATGGCAGGTGAAAAGACTGTACTTCTAGAGACTGCTGGCATTGTTAAGCCTGTAACTGTTGCTAATAAATCGGTCAGTGAAGAGACTAAGTTTTTAGAGACTGCAAGCCATGCTCCTGCTAAGCATCCTGCACCCATACCTGCTCCACGAGTGGGAGTGGCCACAAACAGGCTTACTCCTGCACCCATTCTTTACACGGGTGGTGGCGGCAACGGACAGGCCTGCCTCTGCGCCAGTTCCTGTTTCTCAGGTGGGGTGGCCAAGGAAAGGCCTGACCCTGTACCCTAACCTGCTCCAGCAGCTCTTCAGTCTTAGCCAATTGCAGCTGATCCAAAGCCTCAGCCCACATCGCCTGCAACAGCAGCCCCCAAGCCACATCCAGAGTCCACGTTGCCTGCAACAGTAGCCCCCAAGCCACATCCAGAGTCCACGTTGCCTGCAACAGTAGCCCCCAATCCACATCCAAAGTCCACGTTGCCAGCTGCAGCAGCTCTCAAGTTTCGCCTGCAGAGCAGAATCTTCCATGCCACCACTGTCCCCTGCTCAGCAGCTCCAACTGGCTCGGTACAAGCTGCAGCCCCAGTCCCCTTCAGCTGCAGCAGCCCCCCAAGAAGCCCCAGTCCCCTTCAGCTGCAGCAGCCCCCCAAGAAGCCCCAGTCCCCTTCAGCTGCAGCAGCCCCCCAAGCAGCCCCAGTCCCCTTCAGCTGCAGCAGCCCCCAAGAAACCTCTGCCACCATCATCCTCACCACCATCAGACATACGCGAATGTGACGATGTGGTCAAGGCCTTTTTGGTATTTTAATTAGTTGTTCCGACAACGCCACCAGAGGGAATTTCACCCTCTGGAATATATTAATTTGGGTTTTTATTGTAGATCTAAGAGAATACCTTAACTGCACAGGTTCGAAATTTGACAGGAACAGAGATATGGTTCTGGAAATATAATTTTGTTTATTGATAAAATTAAAAATAAGGCTGCTACAGCGATGGTGCTCATGCAACCTCAAAATAAACAATACAGCAAATAAAACCAAACTGGACTTACCAGTAGCAGGGGACCTCAACAACAGAAAGAAAACCAAAAATAATCACGACAATACACACAACACAGCAATCTCTCCCCAAGTGCTGTACAGGAATGTGACCACAAGCTAGACAAAACCCCACCACCAAGAAGGGCCCACACTGCTACTGGCTCGTCAGTCTCCACTTACGCTCACAGACACAAAAGAAGAAAAAGGAAAATAATTAAAAACCAATAAAATGCTCACAATGAGGTGCAATAATCACAAATGAGAACCTTATCACAATTTAGCAGCAGGAACTAAAAATAATTTTAAAAAACACATTCTAAAATACTGAATATAAAAAATAATCACAGTGAAGGTTAAGAAGAAAAGCACTTAAAACCTGAACATAAAACAACCAAAATCACAATTCAGGAGGACGCCAAGCTAGTATCTATAACACCACGGCATCACAGTCAGTTCCAGTACGATGCATTGACCAGTGGCGATATACTTAATCCAGGTGGATAATACTTTGTTAGCAAGGCGTCACAATATCTGCTTCTGGACGAGACAGGAACCCTTCGTCCAGACAGTAAACCTCTAGGCAAAACAGCAGGCTGGTGATAAGGGGAAAAAATCACTGCTGGCATGGATAAAATAATCCAGTTTTACAAAACCAGGAATCCAGAGAGGTAAAGTCACAGATACACGTCGCGCTAAAAGTCAAGGCTTCTGTTCCGCGGCTACACTGCAATTAAATGCACGTCAGTAACGCTCACACACCCACACCCTCAGTAGTTTCAAAGCGGCGCCTACCTGTTGAAGTCACACGATGAATTACATTCGACAGGGCTGCTCTGTTAATTCCGCACATGCTTCGTCCTCAGCCAAGGAATAACAAGGCCCGCAAAGTGCCTGCCTTTATCCAAGTGGATGCCACTTTACAATCAAGCACAGGTGTGGTATGATGTCATGTGACGAGAGCGAGCGAGCGAGCAAGAGGGAGAGACAAAAAGGGAGCATTCATGCACCATAACCCAGGTCGGCCACACAAGCAATTCCCAGAGCAGCCCCAGCTGTCCAAGGAGACAGCCGGGAGACAGCTACACTGCAGCCCCAGCCTGCACATCAAGACCCCTCACTCCTGTTCAACCCAAGGGTCCAGAGCCATATCTGGAACCTGAGAGTCTGGCTCAGTCCGAGCCTCCTGTCTCGTCTCGCCACCATTGCCTCTGGGATCATGGTTGGCCTCCTGCCTCGCCACGTCACCGCCGCTGGTACTGCCGTAGACCCCCCGGAATGTCTGTTTTCTGCTGTGGGTTTCTCGGCAGACCCCCTGAACTGTGCTGCCTTCCTGGTGGGTTTCTCAGCAGACACCCCGAACTATGTTGCTAATATTTTGGTTTTGGATTGTTTTTCCAGCATTGTGCTGCCAGTTTGTGTTACCTTCCTTGGTTTGTTTTTGGACTATGTTGTTTTTTGGTTTTGTCTCTGTTTTGCTCATGTTTAGGTTTCCTCTGTGTCAATCTGTGTATACCATGTTTAGTTAGTTTCTGTTTTATTGTGACAGTTTTGTCTCCCCTGTACTTAATATTTAATTTTTTCAGCTCTGCACTATTACCACATGGTGGTGAGGACATGCATCGATTTTCTCCTGTTTTTGTTAAGATAGGTTGCCAACAAAAAGCTTCTTCTCTCCAAAAAGAACTTGGCAGCATGACTTAGTCTTGCAAAGTTGCATCTGATCAAATCGGAAAACAATGGAATTATGCCCTTTGGACAGACAAGACCAAAGTGGACATGTCTGGCCAATACACTGTGCCCCATTTAGTGAAAAACAAACACTAGATCTCAACATTATTATCTGAAAGAGGTTCCCATTAATTTAAATTCTAATTATACAGAGTTTGATCCATTCAATACAGGCTTCTTCAAAACAAAATCTCTAAGTGTAGGTTCTCCCACTGACTGAGTCAAAGCCTTTTCAGCATCTAAACTAATTATTAAACTAATTTGATTTTTCACATGATCAGTTACATATAATCACAAAGTACATTATCCTGGGTCTGCATGACAACATATAAAATTTGGTCTTGGTCTACAAGTACAGACACTATATTTTCCAGTCTGTAAGCCAGTATTGATGCATTTAACTTGTACTGTTTAGTACTGAAATGTATGGTCTGTATGAACTACATTTTTCTTTGTCCTCTTTCTTCCTTCAAGCTAGTGCATGAGGTTAAGAGATACCGGCTAGATATAGTTGGACTCACCTCAACACATGGCCTGGGCTCTGGAACCAGTCTCCTGGAGAGGGGCTGGGATTTGTTCCAGTCTGGATTTGCCATAGTCAAGAGGCGGCGAGCTGGGGTGCTTATTCTTACCTTCTTGGCTTGCTGCCTGTATGTTGGAGTTTTCACTGGTGGACAAGAGGGTTACTTTCCTGTGACTTTGGGCTGGGGATCAGGTCCTGGCTGTTGTATGCACTTATGTACCAAATGACAGTTCAGAGTACCCACCCTTACTGGTGTCGACGGGTGGTGTGCTTGAGGGTGCTCCATCCAGTAACTCCATTGTTCTAGTGGGAGACTTCAACACTGACGTGGGCAATGACAGTGAGACTTGGAGGGGTGTGATTGGGAGGTACGGCCTGCCTGATCTTAACTCAAATGGTGTTTTGTTATTGGACTTCTGTGCAAACCCACAGTTTGTCCTTAACAAACACCATGTTTTAACATAAGGATGTTCATAAGTGCACATGGCACCAGGACATCCTAGGTCATAGGTCACTGATCAATTTTGTAATTGTATCATCAGATCTACGTGTTCTGGACACTCGGATGAAGAACGGAGCTGAGCTGTCAACTGGATCAGGTGGAGGGGGAGGATGCTGGAAAGACCCGGCACACCTAAATGTATTGTGAAGATGCACTGGGAACACCTGGAAGAGGCCCCAGTCTGCAAGATCTTCAACTCCCACCTCTGGCAGAACTTCAATAGCATTCTGAGAGAGGATGAGGACTTTGAATCTGAATGGACCATCTTCTGCACCTCCTTCAAGGTGGGTGTTGCCTGTTGTGGTGGTAATCACCAAACCAGATGGTGGTCACCAGAGGTGAAGGAAGCCATCAAACTGAAGAAGCAGTCCTATCAGGCTTTGTTAGCCTGTGGGACTTCAGAGGCAGCTGACAGGTACTGGCACCTCGAAGCGATTCTGACAAACTGTCAGATGACTCAGGAGGGGAAAGCGGTGCTCTACTCACGTGGTCTATAGTGCGGGTGACTTAAACTGAGGAATAGAATAGAATAGAATAGAATAGAATAGCTTTTATTTGTCATTATACAGAATGTACAATGAGATTGGAGACACTTAAATATAGAGACCCCCTCCCCTGCTCTTACCAGAGTTCTCCATCCAATCCCAGCAAGGCAGAATGCGGCCTGCTGGCTGCACGCTCAACTGTAAGGGGGGGGGGTGCTTTCTGGCCCATTGCTGCGAGTCATTCAGTCCCTGTACAACTGCAGCAAGAGCTTGGTCTGTATTGCTGGCAATAAGTCGGAGTCATTTCCTGTGGGTGTTGGACACCGCCAGGGCTGCCCTTTGTCATCAGTTCTGTTCATAGTTTTTCTGGACAGAATTTCCAGGTGTGGCCAAGTGGTGGAAGTCTTCCGCCTTGGTGTCCTCAGATTATCATCTCTGCTTTTTGCCTCCAGCTCACAGTGGAACCACGGTGTGAAGCGGCTGGCATGACAATTAGCACCACTAAGTTTGAGGCCATGGTCCTCAGCCTGAAAAGGGTGAGTGCCCACTCTGGCTCAGGGACGAGTTGTTGCCCCAGGTGGAGGAGTTTAAGTATCTCGGGGTCTTGTTCAGGAGCAACAGGAGAAGGGAGCGGGAAATTGATAGACAGTTGACTGCAGTGTTGCGGACGCTGCACCATTCTGTCATGTTAATGAGGGACCTGAGTATGACAGAGAAGCTGTCAATTTACCGGTCAATCTATGTCCCTACCGTCATCTATGGTCATGACCTTTGGGTAGTGACCTAAAGTATGAGATTGCGAATACAAGCGGCAGAAATGTCCTTCCTCCGAAGGGTGGCTGGCCTCTCCCTTAGACCTAGGGTGAGGAGTGCAGCCATTCGAGAGGAGCTCAAAGTAGAGTGTTTTATTCCCTTTCTAATTTTATTAATTTATTCCAATAAATTTATAAGTCAGTATTCTCTCTCTCCAAAGCTATGAGTTTGTATTGTAAGTCAGACAAATTTCTATCTCATACTCATTTCTTATGTGACATGTAGCCTATGCGTTTGCCCTAGATCCCTGATTTTGCAGCATCCCACAGGACACTGGGTGACAGATTCCTGGTATTATTCCTATCCATGTGATCTTAAATTCCTCCTCTATGACTTCCTTACATTCTTATCATTTAGAATGCTTGTGCTCAGTCTCAAAACTGCATTTTTCTTTTTATTGCTCCAAAGTAAAGTTAAATAAAATTATGAGCTTAAAAATAAATCTTTAGCCACAATATTGCATTCTTTGATCCTGTGTCTGAGTTGAAAGTGCAAAAGTAATGAATCCTGAATGCACCCTCCTATTTACTGAATTTAAAGATTTTCTCTTCTGTTTTAGGTGAAAATGGGGAAGTAAATAAGGAGAACAGGTGTCCTGTTGCCTCCACTGGCCTCCCGCAAAGTCACCAGAGGTGTCCCGCTGCCTCTGCTGATATAATACCCCAAAGTGTCTCTGTCTTAGCCACTGACGATGCTGCAGGCACCCAGAATGTCTCAGTCTCAACCGCTGGCCACCTGCCTGGCCCCCAAATTTTCTTGCCTCCACTGCTGGCCACCCTGCTGACTCCCACAACTGTCTCATCTCTGCTGCTGGCCTGCCAGTCAGCTCCCAAAGTTGCTCTGTCTCCACCCCTGGCCACCCAGCCAGCCCCTTGAACTGCACCCCTGATCGACTTTGTCCCCTGCATCCTCCCTTAGACTGTTTTCCCAGCCTTGAGCTGCTGCCTTTTGTTTTGTTTCTGACTCCCTGTGTTTGTCTTTATTTTTTGGGCTTGAGCTGGATGTGCAGCAAGTTAGGGTGATTAAGGATAGAGATGGAAATGTTCTAACAAGTGAAGAGAGTGTACTGAAAAGATGGAAGGAGTACTTTGAGAAGCTGATGAATGTAGAAAATGAGAGAGAGAGCAGGATGGGCGGAGGACAGTTAGTGAATCAGAAAATGAAGAGGATTTAAAACTCAGCTTCAAAATCTGGTTATATGTTGTGAATGAATTAAAGAAAGGTGATGCATGCAAGAAAATGCTCAAACAGCTTGCAGCTGAAGGAAAATTTCATGGACAAATTTAATGGTAAAAATTTCATCAAGCCATTGCCAGTTTAGACTCTCCTGCTATTCCTGGGTAAAATTCAGCCAGAAGAATATCCCATTTGTTATTTATTTATTTATTTTTACAAATGATATCCCCATAACTTGCATAACTTTTTAATTCATATTGACTAAAGCACACACACTATATTACTCTCTATGACTGCTGTGTATTGTTCATTGATCCTTGGCATGAAATCCATGGACAGGATGACTCCCGGGGAGAGCAGTGTGTCAGAAATAATCAGCTTTGCTTCCTCTGTCTGGTGGGTAAATGATCCATACAAGAAATATCAATAGAGTCCAGGGTTGCATTAACTGGAAGCACAACTTCACTGCTGGAGGTCTGGGTCACTGAGTGTGTTACTGGTTTAGTCTATTAGTGATTCTGAATAGGTCGTGAAGAAACATAGCAGAGAGAAATATTACTAGAAAAAGTAATTTTTTTCAATTTTATCAGCTCCAGTGAGGAGAGCAAATAAAGGGAGGGTTATTTATTACAATGTAGGTGAGTTGGTGATTTCCATAATATACTTCTTAATGTAATACGTAGTGTAATAATTTTCACAAAATTTATATTATTGTAGGCTGCAAAATATTGACAGTTTAAAGGAAATCTGTGAAACTACATAAAACCATTGTCATTAGACAAATGGACTTTAGACAAAGCACAGTCAGAATCTGTTGCTCACATGCCATGTGTGAGTTAGTGTCAGCTCAAACAGTGATGAGAAATACCTGTGACAGTACTATTACAGCACAGGGTTCTAGGCAGGGTTGATTGTCTGGCACTGCGTCGGGCTAAGGTACTGTAGGCTGGGCTGAATGTCACCGGCTTGCTATGAGAAGTGTTTGCTATTACCAGAATTAGCGAGCGGGCTTGCTAATGGTTGTCTGATACCGCCGGGCTCTGATTTTTTTTTTTCTGGCTAAATCCCTGCTGCATGTCCTGGAACTTGTAAAACAACTGAGAGACCAGGAGTATTGCATACCAGAGTATCAGTACAAAAACAACAGTGACTTGGCTATTATGAAGCAACCAATTCCATGTGTATATATATATATATATATATATATACAGTGTATCACAAAAGTGAGTACACCCCCTCACATTTCTGCAGATATTTAAGTATATCTTTTATTCTTCCCTCAAAATATCTCAATTTACAGCCATTAATGTCTAAACCAGCGGCAACAAAACGGCAAAATCCAATGGAGATTTAAACCACTTATTAATAATTTTTGTTAGCATTGCAAAACTGTTATTTCCACATCCCAACTGTCAAATGCAACCTCCTTTTGTAGAATGAATGCACTGCATAGCAAACAGAGAAAAAACAGGCCAGAGATTTCGTGAGACATTATGTTGGAGGCACCTGTTAAGCTTGCAGGCAGCAAATATTTAAAATTTAACACACACTGAGGTGACAAAACCTGAATACGTGAATGGAGCAACAAAAAATTACTCCATACAAGTCAGGGGGTTCAGTGAATGCAGTGTTTAGCTTCTACTTAATCTGGACACCCAGATACATTGACGTTTGTCCAAATTAATTTTCCTAGTTTTGTTTTTGTCACCCATTAAATCAATTTACTCTTTATTTTTTAATTTTTATTCTTGTTGCTGCTAACCAGCTAACAACAGGCCTTCCAGTCGAGTGTGTCCCTCTGGCAGACTGGCCAAGCTGCTGTTGTGGAGGCTCATTAAGCTGTCTCAAATCTTTGCTGCAATTTGAATTGCAGTTCGTGATGGCAGACCTCGTTTTGTTAGACCCTTTGTTAGCTAGAGGGCCAAACTCTAACCAGGACTTGTTGTAGGTGGAGAGCTGGCACCACTACAGCAAGCTCCCTGAGGTGGCAGAGCAGAACCAGTACTACAGTCTCCAGATGTCTCCTCAAAGATGGTGGCATATACAGTTCCAGTCAAATGTGTGGACACAGTGTTCAAACTTTAACTGTTACTGTACACAGGATGATGAACTGCTGATTATTGCTCTGTTATATATTCCCACAAGTGTTATTAATTATGTCTCCCACTTGGAAACAATGAATGATCTCACTGGTCTCAACTTTTGAGTATTTTGCTAGATAGCGCTGTCCAGTGAACACTGAATCTGAGAACACTTTTGGAAAAAGGATGTTTATTCTGCCTGTGGAGTTCACACATTCCTACACCTACACCTACTTTCACTTGTCTTGATTTTGATTTGTCTTTTCACAGTATCTTTACGTAATTGGAATTTGGATCACATAGAAATGTCTGAGATAACAAAACTGTATATATACGTATATGATGGGCAGAAATATGTTACCTCTCCTTCTCCAGAATGGTCCCTCTCGAATGGTGTAGGAGATGTTGATGAACTCCAGGTCGACAGCTGAGCGTTTGGGTAGGTGGGTGAATCGCTGTGCCTCAGTGATCTGGTTCTCAATCTTCTTCAGGTTGGTCAGCATGGCTACCTCCTGTTGCAGTTGAGGCTGAGTGACAGGCTGGCTGTCACCATTACCTATGACCACCTCCTCCATAGGGATGCTAACAGTATCGGGTTCCAGTGCCTTATTATCCATATCAGCTCCCTGACTATGGGAGGAGGAGTAAGGAAAGTAAAAAAGAGGACATAAGAAAAAGGAGGGAGGTCAGTCATGCCTCATTATTTGCTGAAATGTCTAATTTTACACCTGCAGGTGAGGTTTTTGTGGTCTGTTTGGAGGTCATTGAATGAAAGGTAACTATCATCACTGAAACAACAAAGCAGCAGGGAAGCTGGGCTAGTGAGCAGCTCTGCTCTACCAAAAAACAGAACAGAGGTGGTATTTGTGCCGCTTTTAAGGCACTGCTTGTTTGCACACTGACTGTACAGATTAATTTTACTGACAAGGTCTCCAAAAACTTCCTACTAGGAATCATGGCACAACATAAGGCAGTAGCATCCTAGACCTTTATAGTTTGGTTTCTCTATACGTCATTTTCTTTGAGGCTCAGTGTCCTCATCCACAGTACTTTAAATTATGGGGCCAGCAATCAGATAAAAATAGGTTGTCTAATTCATCAGAGTTATTGGTTTTTAGTTTAGACACCAAGGCATACCTGATTATGTTTAGGCAAAAAAACAAAGCAAACCAAAGCAAAAACAAAACAAAACAAAACAAAACAAAACAAAACAAAACAAAACAAAACAAAACAAAACAAAACAAAACAAAACAAAACAAAAAACAACTACTTTGTGAAGTTAAGGCATAGAAAACTACCCCGTTATGTTGGGGCATAGAAATTTACCAGCTTAAGTATATGAAAAGATTGCAGTTTGTGTCAAAATGCACAAAAAATATTTCACAATAGTAAACCTGCATGTTAAAAGAATGACAAGGTGGGAGTGACAATCACTAATGCCAGACAAGCCAGTAGTTTCAACAAAATGTCCTTATTTATCCTGCTCTTTAGGCTTCTCACTAATGAAATTCAATATGCAACCTCTTTAAGGTTGCATGTTGAAGGGTCCATTGATTATACAGCAACACTATAAGCATGGCAAATGGTAAATAGACTAGTTCTAATATAGTGATTTTCTACCCTACTTGAGCACACAAAATGCTTTATTCAACCTGATTCATTGACCCATTCACACCCATTCATACAAGCACTTTCTTCTACACCCATGTTCTTTCTACCTAACATTCACACACATTTACACTCCAATGAACACACTGTAGAGCAACTTGGGGTTCAGTATCTTGACCAAGGATACTTTGGCATGCAGACCGGAGCAGCCAGGGATTAAACACCAACCTTCCAAGCAGTAGGTGACTTGCTCTACCTCCTGATGGTGTCATTCCAAAAAAATTGGATTGTATAATATAAATGGTTCATTAATTGTAACGAGGCATAGGGATACAGTAATGACTGTGCTTGTAAAATGGATTAGATGGATTAGAAAGAAGGGCCTTCCTCTTCCTCCTCACATTCGTCTTCACCACAAAAGGGAAAATAAGAAGAAAAGATGCGAAGAAAGAAGAGTAAAAGAAAAACGCACCAAAAGAAAGCAGAGAAATAACTAAACTGTGCAAATAGAAAAGTACAGATAAAAGTCAATTATAAGAATAGTTTATTGTTAATTCTGTTGTGTTCAATTTTGGGTCTGGCTATAAATAAAAAAAATAATTCTGTTGGAGTCTTCATTCATATGAATCCATTTTTTGTAGTTTTCTCATAGTCATTTTTAAAGTTCTAGTTGATGGTTGAACAGCATTTTTGAAAAAAAAAATTACGTTAGACATCATTTTAAGATCAGATGGACCTTGAGCTGGCCTTTGCTGGTATGTATTTTTTCTATGAAGGAAAGGGAGAACAGTCATTATCATATTTTTATACGTAATATAAGAGGACAATTGGAATATACATGATGCACACCAATATAATGCATAATAAAAATGTAAAAAGGCAAGATTGAGCATCTACATAGTTTGGCCCATGTGCATGAAAGTACAGCGTATTTACAGTGTAAGATGGGGAAAATTTGTTTTACTGCTAAAATACCTGGAAATTATGCACTACTTAAAATTACTTAGGGTATAATTTGTGCCTTCTTTCCTGTAAAATACCTGAAGTTACACACTGCTTAAAATTACTTACAGGATAATTATTTCTTCTTTCCCGCAAAAAATTAGAATTATTACCCCCTTATTCTTTGTTGTCAGGCTGTGTTTTCAGCTTCTTAAAACAGTGTGTTGTCCAACTGTGTGGCCAGCACAGGTTTGAGTCTTGGCCTGTCGCCATTTGCCTGTGTGTCTTCCCCCGTTTCTCCTCCCCACTTTCCTGTCTATCTCCACTGGAAAACTATCAAATAAAGCCAAAAATGCCAAAAAAAATAATCTTAAAAAGACACAGATACCAAAATCAATCATATAAGGAATCTTAAACTAATACAGTCCACAATTAGTCTGCCTAAACAGTTCAAAAGTGTGACTTGCGCTTGTGCTTCACAGAAGTGTCACATTGTAGAAACCAGCAGTAGTCACCCATTATGTTTGCGTTATAGCGCCCCTGGTACCTGGTCTCCATTTCAGAGATATTGTGATGGAACCTTTCGCCGTGCTCATCGCTCACATCACCGAAATTGAGTGGAAAGAAGTCAAGATGAGAGTGAAGGAAGTGAATCTTAAGTGACATTCTGCAACCCATGCATTTGAATGATATGAGCGTGTCGTTAACTAATTCTTCATAGCATGTGGCTTTGTGGTTGCCCAAGAAATTCTGTACCACCTGAACAAATGATTGCCATGCTCTTAGTTCAGGGGGTCTGAGCTTAGATGGAAAGTCTTTGTCTCTAATAAGCTCATGGACTTGGGGTCCATCTAAGATCCCAGCTTAAAGCTTGGCATCACTTTGGACTTCATCCCTCACCTATGGTCATGAGCTTTGGGTGGTGACTGAAAGAATGAGATTGCGAATACAAGCAGCACAAATGAGCTTCCTCCGAAGGGTGGCTGGCCTCTCCCTTAGAGATAGGGTGAAGAGGTGAAGAGTGCAGCCATTCAAGAGGGGCTCAAAGTAAAGCCGCTGCTCCTCCACATTGAAAGGACCCAGATGAGGTGGTTCAAGGATCTGACTAGGATGCCTCTTGGGTGAGTGGTTCTGGGCATGTCTTACTGGGAAGAGGCTCCAGGGTAGACCCAGGACATACTGGAGTGCCTATATCTCTCGGCTGGCCCGGGAACGCTTTTTTGGTGTCCCCCAGATGAGGTAGACGTGGCAGGGGAAAGGGAGGTCTGGGCTTCTCTGCTTAGAAGAAGAAAATGGATGGATGGATAGTATCAGTCGTGAGTGTGTCCAAACTTCTGACTGGAACTGTTTTTTTGTTGTTGTTGTTTTTTTCTCCCATTGGCTGCATTGAGTTGTATAATGATATTTTTCAACTAACATTGATTATATCAATGCTTATATCACAAAATAGGGTACCTCCTTGTTGACCATATCAAAGTTGTATTGTTTAAATTGAATTTCAATTTATTTATATAGTGCCATATATTGTAAAGACTACAATAATTGCAGAGAGAACGGCAAAATGAAAAAAACCCTTCTGACCAAGCACTTGACGACAGTGGGAAGGAAAAACTCCCCTTTTTAGCCTGCATTATGTGTTTAACGTCTTCATGGTTTTCTGATATTCTAGTTTTATCTTCTTTTGTGAAATAAATCCCTCTGATGCCAGCAGACCTGTCTGATTGGTCAGATGCTGCAACAACCAGCTTTTTCATGTGAACACATTTGTAACTAGTTTGGGAAACCCTTGAGTTATCCAGTCGATAAAAACCTTTGTGTGACCACTTGGCCTGATTTCAGATGATAGTGAAAATGGAGCCAGAAAAAGAAAATATATTCTGGGTATGTTGAACTTCACAGTTGGGGGGTGACTGTAGTTCAGGTGGTAGAGTAGATCATCTACTAATTGGAAGGTTGGTGGTTTGATCCCTGACTGCTCCAGTCTGCATGCCAAAGTATCCTTGGGCAGGATACTGAACCCTGATTTGCTCTCCAATGCACTCATTGCAGTGTGACTGTGTGTGAATGCTAGATAGAAAGCACTTAGATATACAAAAACCTGCTTATATGAATAAGGCATGTGATCGGTTCAGAATCATTCAAAATTAACAAGTAATGAGGAATAAATGCACATACACAGCTTTCAGGTTTTCGCCGCTAGCGGGGAAGGGAACCATGCCTCCTTGAGCACCGAGACAGAAAAGTAAATTCTCCGCTCCTTACTCAAACAGGAAGTGGTCACTCTCTCCTCCGAGGATGTTCCCTCCACGCACGGTTTTTATTCAGAACTTTCAAAGTAAGGATCATATGATGTCTCATCAATGACCCCACACTAAATGCAGTTCAAAGCAGGTAATAAACATTTAGGATACATTCACATGGCTGCACACAAAGATATCACTTTTACAACCAGTTCCTTCCTGGCTCTTTCCCTTCTGGTGATCTGGTTGATGAAAGAAACTCAGAAGGCTTTTATGTGTGCTCTGTGAGAACTCAACAATGAAGTATCACCCTCAGTGCCCTTCTCAAAGAAGGGTCACCATATCTCCTTATTTGAGTAAGAGAAACAACAGTATATAAAACAAAATAAAACATATACAAAAGATATGATAAAGTACAGTAAACATGTTAATATACCTAACAGCATGTTGTTTAAAGTATTTTGAGTGCTCAAGTAGAAAAGTGCTTAATAAGAACTAGTTAACCAGTTTTCATGTATAGTTTGAAGTTTTTGTTCAGTTTTGAGTTCAATTATCTTGTGACAACACTTAATCAAAAAGGTATTCCAGTAAGGCAACACTTCTACATAAGAGGTGGACACCTAAATTTGTTACACTGAATTTTTGATACACACGCAGGGGTGAGAGTAGTTTTAAATTCTTGCCGGTACTATGACAAAAACCCATATATATATATATATATATATAAGATGGTGCAAAAGCTTCCGTGACATCAGTTTTCATTCAATATATTCAGAATTTCATTCAATATATTCTGGTTTCATTGAATATTGAATATTGAATGTATATATATATATAATAATTTTCTAAAACGATATTCAGTAACGGCGTTCCCCATAGCCGTAACTACACATAATTTACAGGGATTTACCCTGTAAATAAATTTAAGTTCTGTGTAATTTCCAGGACTCAGGCCATAATTACTGTGACTAAGACCGTACTACTTTGAATAAGGCTGAATTATTTTTACTAAACCTGTCTGTACAGGTTGACATTGCTTGGGCTCAATATAATACAGCCTTATTCAAAATAATACAGCCTTACTCAAAATATTTCAACCTTGGTCAAACTAATACAGCCTTAGTCAAAATAATACAGCCATAGTCATAATAATACAGCCTTAGTCAAAATAATACAGCCTTAGTCAAAATAATACAGCCTTATTAATTACAGCCTTATTCAAAGTAATTATGGCTTTAGTCACGGTATTACAGCCTTAGTCCTGGAAATTACACAGAACTTAAATTTATTTACAGGGTAAATCCCTGTGAATTATGTGCAGTTACGGCTTTGGGGCGGGAGATGTTTGCACACACTGTAAATACACTGTAATCTTAACACAGCTGATTACCTTGAGCTGTGCTGTGTTGTTGAAATTGAGCAGAATAACATGAAACACTTAGTTCATCTCTCTTTGCTTTTAATTGGGATACTTTGTAACAAGCAGACCAGCATTAAATGTAGAGGTGAACATTTTAACCTGTTAACTGGCTGAACCAAAATCACCTGAAAAAACTACGCCCGCTGGTTATTATTGGCTCTGGAAAACCCATATTGTTACCTGTTAACTGGTTCCGGTATGTAGTTTTATATGGATGACTAGACCCTCCCATTTTGATTGACACCTCCTTCGGCCAATCATATTGAGGAATGGGTGTTCCAGAGCCAATAATAACCAGGAGGCGTCACGTAGGTTTTTGGTTCATGTTGGTGCAGCCAGTTACATGATTGGCCAAATGAGGTGTCAATCAAAATAGGAGGGTCTAGCCTGCGATATACAGTTCACTACATCCGTCCCACTTACGGGATGTGGCTGTCCATTGACTAAACCCTTTCCATAGAGACTTGAGGCTCCAGCATAGCAGTTCAGAAACAATTTGAAATGAGAAAAAAAAAGCAATTTATTAACTGATTAAGGCATGTTTTAGACTGTTATTGCTAGCGGATCTATTCTGATCCAAATTACAGCCGTGACCAGTTCTGAATGGGCTTTACAGCAGACAGCCGCTCCAACTCTTGCCGGTACTGCATACCGGCGCAGAATCTTTTAGTGGTACGCAGTACCAGACCGTACCAGCTTACTTTCACCCCTGCACACAAGAAAAGCTTTCTGGCAGAAGATAGACATTTCCCATGTGCAATACACTTCCTCTCATAGTTCAGATGGGCCCATCTAGCACAAGTATTGGGCCAAGGGAATGCCATGCTATGGCAGCCCAAACCATCACTGATCCATTCCCATGCTTCACTCTGGGCGGTACGCTTCTTTGGGGCTTCTCCACACCGTAACTCTCCCGGATGAGGGGAAAACAGTAAAGGTAGACTCATCAGAGAACAATACATGTTTCACATTGTCCACAGCCCAAGATTTGCACTCCTTGCACCATTGAAACCGACGTTTGGGATTGGCATTGGAGTGACCAAAGGTTTGGCTATAGCAGCCGTGTATATTGACCCTGTGGAGCTCCCGACGGACAGTTTTGGTGGAAACAGGAGAGTTGAGGTGCACATTTTATTCTGCCGTGATTTGGGCAGCTGTCTTGGTCACAGATGCACCAGCAAGACGTGCACCAACAATTTGTCCTCTTTTGAACTCTGGTATGTCACCCATAATGTTGTGTGCATTGCAATATTTTGAGCAAAACTGTGCTCTTACCCTGCTAATTGAACCTTCACACTCTGCTCTTTCTGGTGCAATGTGCAATTAATAAAGATTGGCCACCAGGCTGGTCCAATTTAGCCATGAAACCTCCCACACTAAAATGACAGGTGATTCAGTTTTATTGTCCAACCCCTGTAATTTAGATTTCATGTTACAAAAAAAAATTTAACCATACCATTACCTCTAACAAGGTGTATGATTCATTGAACACTTCATCATTTTGGAACCTATTACCATAAGTTATTACCATTACCAGAAGTTAGGTGAAATTAAAATATTAAGATTGATACTACTTATATCTTACAAATGGATTACTGGATTACTTCTATGATGAGTTGCCTACTTTAATGAATACTGTTTCATATTTCCAACTGATCTCACCTTTGTTCATTTGTGTATAGGCTAAACGAATGTAATGCATCACCATTCTAAAGCACACTGGTACATCAGTAGGCAATTGTTGATTTAACCATTCAAAAGACTGAAATATAGTGTATACTATTACTATATTCTGTTCACTAGGTCTGGTTAAAAAACGCAATTTGAGTGCATCTTTTGTGATAGATAGCTCTTATGGTTCTTCACTAAGAAGTAGAAGTATTGCAGCTATGCTATCAAGCATGACCTGAGCAGATGCAAGTTATTATTTTAATCACTAACAACTGATGATTCAATATAAGTAGTTTAGAAATGTGGTGAACAGATTGGCTGGTTCATTAGTCTAGATTCAGTGGAAATTCATACACATTTCCTGAGAAAAGACAGCTTTGGGATGACCACTGTCTTACAAAATCCACTTCTACTATTCATGCAGGACTTTAAGCAGCAGAAATATGCAATCTCCTGATTTGACTAATGGACATTGAAATTGAGATATGTCTAATCCACTTTGTTCTAAACAGACCACTGTAAAAATGGTTCCCAAGTCTGAGGTGGTACAGTAATTTGTCCTTTTTGAGACAGGAGCCTCATTTAATCACTCATGGGGTTCTTAATCCCCTTGGGGATTAAAATCAACTTTCTTTTATTTCCTTGATCTGCAGGAGACAGCTGTAGTTACTGCCTTGGGAAAAAAAAAAATCTGCAGACTCAGGTACACTACCAAGCACCAAGGCAAGATAATGTATGGGAATTGACTGCTCCTCCACTTGCCCTCCAAATCACACCTCAGTGCACACAAATTTTACTGAGAGGGAGATGGGAGAGGTCTTGGTGTCAAAGGGTCCTAATAAAAAAAGAGGCTGAGAAATAGTGAGACATTATGTATGCCAGCATGTCACGAGTACGCTTGGATGGCACTCTACTGTTCTGGAGAGAGAAAAGGTCCACAGAGGGAAGAGAGGATAAAGAAAGAACTCTGTGACCTGTGATCACAGTGCTTTAGATTATCTGCTGTACTGCTGCTACACTTTGTACTGACTTGAAGACTTACAGTTGGATGAAAAGCTTATTAGTATCAAATCAAGTGGTCAGGGCCACACAGCTAATGGAGACATCAAAGTGAAGATACCAGTATGCCATTTACCTGGTTTGACTCAGATGAACTCAAAACAAAAACCTACAGATTTCCAATACCATTTTTTCACTTAAGCGAAAAAAATGTCAAAGTGTCTAATAGATACAGGAAGAGACCAACATTAATGTGGAATTTTATTATATTTTGTGACATTTAGCAATGACAAGAAAAACAAGTGTGTTGGGCCATAGACATGCATACGCAGACGCCACATTGAGCATTAAATCGTACGTCAACGTCACAGCCATATTGGATGAGGCAAGAGGTGCATCTCTCTGGTTGAGTTGATCCAACCATTTTAAAGTCAAAACTGTATCACATGGGTTTACCCACAGATAAGAGTGAACAATTATTTTTATTGTCTTTGGCCACTACAACATTTTGAAAACAGAATTTTCAGATGTTGCTGATAATTCTATGTAGTGCTGCTGTGAAACCAGCCTCCAAACAGTGAAGTCAACCATACTTAACTACATTGCCCCAAACTAACTAGTCTGTTACAAATAAAGATTGATTGATCTTCCAGACCTTCTGTTTGACCGCCATCTGCTCATCGGTCTATTTTTGTATTTGTGTTTCGTATCTGCCTTGTTTTTGTGTAATAATAATTTAATTTATAATGCACTTCACGAAAGTTGGAAATGGCTCTTTTTTTTGTTTTACCTTTTTAAACAGTTATTTTAATGCAATAAAACATGGATCTATAATTTTAGTTTTACTGCTAACAGAAAATGAAGTAGATCAGTGTGTATTGCAGTTTCTTATTTTAATTTGTTGACTTTGTTCATTTTTTGTCTTAAAAATTGCCATTAATAATATTTAAATTGACAAAAAAATATCAGTAGCTGTAAATACTCATAAAACCATTAGAAAAAACACATGCTGGTTTGATGCCTGTACCCTAACATATGTGGATCTGCCACATCCAATATGACGGACACACTGACGTATTACAGCAATGAGCCAACCCGCTCCATGCAGTGTCTATGTATGTATGACTATGTGCTGAGCACAGCAGACCCAACCCCCAGTGGATGTTTTAGCTGGTAACGTTGCGATTGCTTCAGTGGCAATGGTTGTCCTCTTTCTGCTAATCAGAACCTTCATTGCCAAAAGTATTCGCTTGTCTGTCTTCACATACATATGAAATTGAGTGACATCCCATTCTTAATCAGTGGGTTTTAATATGATATTGGCCCACCCTTTGCAGCTATAACAACTTCTGGGAAGGCTTTCCAGAAGGTTTAGTGTGTTCATTATCATTCATTCATTCATTTATGGGAATTTCTGCCATTCTTCCAGAAGTGCATTTGTGAGGTCAATTTCTCAATTTATTTATGTCATGTAAGCAATATATATAAACATCAAAGTCAAGCACCTGCAGTTATGTAATGTTATTGAAAAAATCGGAATAAGGATGAAGTAGCAACTTATTAAACAGACATTTACTGAGATTAAACATCTTCCTCTTCTTTGTACCTCATGAAGATCATATCTTTAGTCCTCTTTTTTGATGATTTATGTTTGGATATTGCTTCAATTCCATACTCAAACTGTTCCACAGTTTCACCCCACACACGGAAACACCAAAAATTTTCCTAGTAAGTATAAACATTTACAGTTTTGAAGTTGTAAAAACCCCTTAGATAATAAATTCCTTCTCTCTCTCTCTCTCTCTCTCTCTCTCTCTCTCAAAAAAAAAAAAGCATGCTTTGAATATTTCCTGGTAGTTGATTTTTTTTTGTTGCTCTGAGCAAAATTTGTGCTATATAGAATTTCACTAGGTCTGCAAATTTCAGTGATTCAAGATGTAAGAGTAGTGAGTTTGTACAAGCCCTATAACCTGCATTGTGAATGATGCAAACTGTTTTTGTTTTTTTTTGAAGAACAAAAAGTGAATGCAATGCACTTTTATAGTTAATCCTCCATACCTCTGCACAATATTTTAAATACAGTGAACCCACAAATGGTAGAGAATATGGAGTGATTTACAACCTAATGCCTGGTTTGCCTTGTTTAGAACAGCACTGCTTCTTAATATTTTGGAATGAATATATTTAATGTGCTTTCCAGCTACATCTTTCATCGGTTATTTCCCCAAGAAATCTTTGTTCGTAGACTCTTTTAGTATTGACCCCATATATTTGAATACTTAAATTGTGAATTTAATCTATTATTTCCAGATATATTTTGGTTTTATTAAGATTTAGTGATAATTTGTTTTGATCAAGCCAAATTAATTTAATTATTTCAGTAGTCATCTCATCCAGTAAATGTTGTATTTTAAAACAAGGGCAGAAAATATCTGTATCACCACCAAACAGTGCCATTTTTTATTTTTTTAACACTTTGGACATGTTACATATTGTTAGCCTGATAGCATAATGACTTAAGTCATATTTTGGCCAAATTGAGATCTATCCAAATGAATCTATAGTGTTAGCAAAGTAGAATTAGGCAGGTACGAGGCTAACAATATGTCACTGATGTATAAATTAAACAATTTAGGGCCCAATACTGACCCCTGGGGCACACCACAACTTTTATAACACTGTTCAGTATACCCCTTTTCATATTAGTTCCATTATTGTCCAGTATTCTCTTATAATGGTCCTTCTTACTAATTCTTATATTAATTAACTAATTTATATATCTTGAATATCTAATTTCAGCATCTTCAGTTTTCTGTCTTATGTAATCTCTGTATAGTGCATTTTCCTTTTTACATGCATTTTACAGACCTTTTGTTATCTACTGGGGTGGCTGTAGCTCAGGAGGTAGAGCAGGTCACATACTAACCAGAAGGTTGGTGGTTTGATTCCTGGTTGCTCTGGGCTCCATGCCAAAGTATCCTTTGGCAAGATATTGAACCCCAAGTTGCTCTCTGAGACAAGCGTTTCTTCGCTTAGTTAAATATGAAAGTTCTTGTATGAATGGGTAAGCCATTTATCTAGTCCATATGGACAGTCTGTTAATTTATGTTTTTTGGTATTATTGGGCAGTTTATATTCATCCCAAAGGTGTCCTACCAGGTTGAGGTTAGAAATCTTTGCAAGCCGGTCAAGTTTTTCCACACCAAACTTGCTTATCCATGTCTTGCTTATCCATGGACCTTGCTTTTTGCACTTGTGCACAGTACTGTTGGAACAAAGCTGGGAGAATTAAATTGTCCAAAATGTCTTAGTATGCTGAAGCAGTAAGGGTTTCTTTCACTGGAACTAAGGGACCGAGCCCAACTCCTGAAACAACCCTACACCATAACCCCCCCCCCTACCAAACTTTACACTTGGCACAACACAGTCAGACAAGTACCGTTCTCCAGGCAATCACCAAACCCAGACTCATCCATCAGATTGCCAGATGGAGAAGTGTGATTTGTTACTCCAGAGAACACGTCTCCACTGTTCTAGAGTTCAGTGGCAGCATGCTTTACACCACTGGATCCAGCACTTTGCATTGTGCTTGGTGATGTAAGGCTTAGATGCAGCTGCTCAACCATGGAAACCCATTCAATGAAGCTCTCTAAACACTGTTCTTGAAGGTCTCATGAAGTTTGGAGGTCTGTAGTGATTGACTCTGCAGAAAGTTGGTGACCTCTGGAGTATGAACTCCATCTGCTGTGATTTTATGTGGGCCTACCACTTCATGGCTGAATTGCTGTCTTTCCCAATCACTTCCACTTTGTTATAACACCTCTAACAGTTGACTGCGGATTATTTTGTGACAAGGAAATTTCACGACTTGCTGCACAGGTCGTATCACAGCCCCATGCTGGAATTCACTGAGCTCCTGAGAGCAACCCATTCTTTAACAAATGATTGTAGAAGTAATTACTTCCCAGGTGCTTGTTTTTATACATCTGTGGCCACGGAAGTGATTGGAAAACCTCATTTCAATTATTAATTACTTAATTAATCAATTATTACACTTCCAACACCCCCAAACACTGTTATCACCATAAATACAATTCAAATGTGTGGGAAACAGAGTGGTGGTTCAAACTGACATTAAAGAGATTCACAGTGAGATGCAAAATAAATTCAAAGACAAAAACTGGCTTCAGGGAGGCCAAAAAAACCCCCAAACAAAACAAAACAAAACTACAGACACTTAAGCCATTTAAGCACATAGTGGGGCAAAACCACAAACAAAGGAAGTAACTAAGGAAAAAACTAAAGAGATATCCCCACCCAAAAAACAAAAAGAAAACAGAACACAAAAACATAAAACAAACAAACAATAAAACAGAAACAAAACACAAATTACCATAAAGAGAATTAAAACAACCATAACTTGAATCAGAGAACAAAAGAGATGCAAAATATCCATAATTACATTTGAAATGGCAAAAGGTATAAAATTAGCTTTAATTTGTGGAAGCTTATGGATCTGCCCTACCATAATCTGTCCATACATGGTTTCACACAAACGGCTGATAAAATTTAGTAGTTGATTAACTCATTAAAAACAGACAATTAGTTTCTAGTAAATTGCAAAAAACTGACACTTGTCCATTATGAGTCAATGAGCATCACGGCATCCTCAAGCAGCTGAAATTAAAAAATGTTTCTACTATTGTTACTGTCAAGACAAGGCAAGAGGCAAGACAGATCTACTAGGGCAGAGTTCAAAATTTTAAAAAAATGTAAGACTTGCAAATAAAAGGTATCAAAAATGTAGTGGCGGAAAATGTACAATTTTTATATCAGCATGGCCCACATTACTGTACATGATTTGTTGAAGCGAGTGGAAATGAGTACTTCTAAAAAGGTCACTCTTGACAACTTGTCTTAGTTTTGCATCCCTGTGAAACATTCTAGTTTCTCACGTCTACTAACAAAACAGAAGGATTCATCTTTAGGATTTTAAATATAGTTGGATTGTTTTGCCAAACAACATTTTATCAATAACTGCAATTATTAGGAGGAATAATAAAAATACAAAAATTTCAGGCTTTGCTTATTTTTTATCTTTAAATGAGAAGCTGTTGCTAAATGAGTTTGACTCTAAATTTAGTGTCACTAAACAAACTGATGTAAGTTAAATCCATGGTAGGCCATTCATCAACCAATATATATTATTCCATAAAAATAATTTGATCGACCTTTAGTATAACAGATGTCAGATTGTTATTTATTTAACATACTTACACTTAATGGCTTTTAGTTAAAATATTTGTAACAGGTTTTGTTGTAGCATGTAAACAAAATCTACTTTATGTTGTTATGTGAATAACATAGGTTAGCTTTATGAACCAGGATACAAACTTTATTTTTTGCTAGGTACATTCACAATACAGTGCTATTGCTAAATACTTCACAATACATGTTCCGTTTTAAAAAGTCAAGTGTTTAAGTGTTTATAATTAGCTTAGGCTTCACTTGAAAGCTGTTCATAAATACATGCCAGAGCACAACACAAGAATACTGTACAGATTCAGACAGAATTGTTCAAGTGGAAAGCAGACAGTCTGCCAGTCGGAACATTGACAAGAAAAAAGATGAGATATTTAAGATAAAATGTAAGACACTGAGAAAAGAGGGAAAACAAAGAGCTTACAGTGACTGCTGTCGAGGAACTATCCTTCTCGGTGTTTGTCAGGATGGTACTATCCTCCCTGGCTGCAGCATCCACTATCAAACACTTTCGGCTCCAGTCTGCAGAATCTACAGCATTTCTGCACATCAAACAGGGCAGAGCCTAGTGGGGAGGGCGGATCGGAAGGATGGAGGAGGGACACTGGACTTGTCTGCTGACCTGCTGTCAAGGCTGAGCCTCGTGGGGGAGGAACCTACTCTTTTGCTCCGTAGAAATGTGGATTTCTACATTTAAAATCTTTATCATGGGCGACAGGTGAGGACTTATGTTTACATAACTCAAATTTCTAAAACTGCAGCCTGTAGGCTTATTTCCACAATTTGCTAACAGGCAACGCTATTAGCACTAACTACAGATTTCTTGATTCAACAGATCTGGCAGTAATCAGCCCTGGGTGTGGTTAGTGAAAATGAAGTAACTTTCCAAAAATATGGGTAATCACAGTTAATTCATGATTTACCAAGGGGGCCAAATACTTTTTTCACACAGGTAGGTTTGGATAACTAAATTTTCCCTCAATAAATGAAATTATCGTTTAAAAACTGCATTTTGTATTTACTCGAGTTATCTTTGTCTGATATTTAAAGTTGTTTGATGACCTGACACATCTCCCCCACCCCCCAAAAAAGAAATTTATATATATATATATATATATATATATATATATATATATATATATATATATATATATATATATATATATATATATTTCTTTTCTTTTTTGCCTTGACAAGGGGCTTCCAAATGCCTTCATGTATGTCCTGGGATAGGCAAGTAAGTGAACACACATGGTGTCAAACATTGATGATGGGGCACTCCAGACAGGTTGCTTCACACCCAAGCAGTGACGAGATATAAACACGACAGGAAAAAAGGTTTGCAAACAGACATTTGGAAAACCTCTCTTTACTTACTGAATGAAAACTTTACTCAATTTCAGGTGAGAAGTTACATTTTCACACCCTGGAGTTACGTTTTAGTTTCAACACTGTTATCAAAGGCCACACCAGAAAAATGAGTAAGCCTTCCCCTAAAAAAATGGATACTGACAAAAACTTAGGTCACTTTTGATAAAGGCAATGTATGCCTGCAGTCATCATTAATGTGTATAACTGAACAAGAGCCTGAAAATGGTTTTCTACTAACAGTTTTACAAAGTAGTAAAATAAATATTTACACCCTTAAGTAAAAATCTCATAATCCTATTTAACTAACAGTGCCATTTAGGTAATGTTTTTGAATATACTAAAAGTACCCAAAGTAAACGTGTACATTATGCAGAATCATGAAAACTATGTATTGATTAATTCATTCAATGTTGCAGTTAGAGATTATTTTAATTACAGATATACTAACATAGCTGTCACGAAACTGGTTGGTTGTGTTTTGTTTTTTCTCTGAGTAGCGCCTGTATAACGGCTCATGACTGCAGACACCTGTCTCCTTGGATGGGTGTTCTGGAACGTACTTTTCATTGTATACTTGTGTACAATAATAAAGTTGAATTGAATCTAAGCTAATACGTGGACTGGCTGACCATCCTGTCTGTCTTTGAGGTTGAGCTGCACTGTTTTCGCACTCCAGCTGGTCGTCTTCTCATCTTGGAGCTCTGTATTTAGGCTGGGCTGTGGCTCTCCAGCAGATTGTCCCATCATCTTCAGTGGTGAAGTGGCTCATTTCATTATGCCATCTCTTGTACTTCTAGTGCAATCGCTGTGTGTTGTAGTCCTCTCAGTGTTGTATGCCTCTGAACCCTCCAGTAAATACTCACCAGTTTTGCCTTGCAGATTCCTACAGACCTTTCCCTACAGAATTTTCCCCATTAAAATTCAGATTCAGATTGCTTTATTGTCACTGAACGTTCAGCGAAATTTACATAGCAGCTACCATTTAAAAGACATATATACACATATTTACACTATACATAAAAACAATAGTAAAATAAATATACTAAAATATAATAAAATGTGCAGAATAGTGCAGAAATAAAGTCACTTCCAGCCTCCCTCTTATTAAGTGGGAGGGATTATGAGTGCGCCTGAAGAGGGGAGTAGGTGTGTGAGTGCAGTGTATGGCTCTAGTTGGGGGGGGGGTGTAGGTGTTGCTGTTGGAAGAAGTGTCTGAGTGTGAGTGGCTGCAGGGTAATGAGGTGTGTGCGGTTTGTGTGTGGCACTCTGGGGGTGATGACTCTGACAGCCTTGGGGAAGAAACTGTTCCTCAGTCTGTCGGCGGTAGTCCGTATACTCCTGTACCGCTTTCCTGATGGAAGTGGTGCAAACAGTCTGTGGCCTGGATGGGTGGGGTCCATGACGATGGCTCTGGCTCTCTTTTTGACCCAGTCTGCATATATAGAGTCAAGGTCTGGGAGGGGGCAGCCCACAATGCCCTGTGCTGTTCTTACCACCTGGGCCAGTTGTTTCCTCTCCAGTGCCGTACAGCTGCCATACCACACTGTCATATTGAGGGAGAGTACGCTTTCAATTGTGGCCCGGTAGAAGTTCACGAGCAGCTGAGAGGAGAGTCCAGCCCGTTTCAGTTTCCTGAGGAAGAAGAGCCTTTGTTGTGCCTTCTTCACCAGGTGGGAGGAGTTGGTGGACCAGTAAAGGTCAGATGTGATGTGGAGGCCCAGGAACTTGATGTTGTCCACACGCTCTACTGCCTCTCCATCTATGTGGAGGGGGGTGTGGTCCGTGTTCCTGGACTTCCTAAAGTCCACGATGACCTGCTTGGTTTTTCCTGTGTTCAGCACCAGGTTGTTGGCTGAACATCACTGGGTGAGCTGCTGGATCTCCTTTCTGTAGTGGGTCTCATTGTTGTCCGAAATGAGACCCACTACTGTGGTGTCGTCCGCATATTTCACAACTGTGTTCATGGGGTGGGTGGCAACACAGTCGTGTATGAACAGGGTGAAGAGGGCTGGGCTGAGCACACAACCCTGTGGCGTGCCTATGTGAAGGACCAGTGGGGATGATGTTGCCTCACCACCTGAGACCTGTTGGTGAGGAAGTCTCTGATCCAGTGACACAGGTAGACCCACCTCACAAAGTTTCAGTGCCAGCTTATCTGGGATGACGGTGTTAAATGCTGAGCTGAAGTCTATAAATAGCATCTTGACGTAGGTGTTGGGATGCTGCAGGTGGGTCAGGGCTGTGTGCAGGGTGATGGAGACATTGTGGGACTAATAAACTTATAAAGGTAAAAGTAAAGACTGTTACCTGCCTGCCCACTCTCCACCATTTCTCCACACTCACCTCGGATTTCAGTCAGTTGCCACCCCATTCCTTCCCTCTGGGCATGCCCAAACTGTTAGATAGCTCAGCAGAGGGAAGCAGATTTCTGCCCACATTGGTGTGGATGGAATGCTACTGACCTCAAATGAGGATGTCTAGATTCTAGAGATGAAGATGACTTGCACTTCACTCTGGTTGAGGTCATCAAGGTAGTTAAAAGTTCTGGTGGCTGGGCCTCTGGAGTTGACATTCACTCCAATGAGACTGTGGAGCTGCCCTAGTTTACCTGCCTTGACAAGAGACACTGCCCTTGAATTGGTGAAGATAAGCTAAGATAAACCAGCAATATACTGTAGCTGATCAGGGCACAATCTGTCAGAAGGGGCTCCGCTGCTGCAGCTAAAGAAAAAAGATAGTAATAATTATTTGTAATCCAGCCTGGCGCCACTTTTTTTGTGCTCTGTTTTGAAAATCAATAATGAAGAAATACAGGAAAAATAAACAACCCCACCACCAATCCTGAGCACCAGCAATGCAATCACCCCCACCCCTGCCACAGCCCCCCTCTCTGCCCTGACCTGATCCTGCACCCTGCACTCTGTGGAAGAGTGGGAAGGGGCAAGTTGTGCATCTCAGGTAGAGATGTATATATCTTGCCCCATTTTATATTGTATCGTATATTACTTTAATTGTGAAAAGGTCGTCTAAAAGCCTTCCGGTGTGGTTTAAAGAATGCGGAGAAAAGAGGTCCCAATGTGAAGGTATATGTCATCTTATTTAACATTAAAATACTTGATAGTTACTAGCTAGAGGCCATCTAATTTTAAAAAATTAAAGTTGCCTAGTAATTTTACTTTGGATACTATAGCGTTGTAACAAGCTCTGATTTTAGTAATACATAATCACAACTACATAATATTTTTATCATTATTATTTTTTATATATTGCTATTGCTGTTATTACTGAATGTTACAGTTTAACTTTGTTGCTAATTATGGTAAATGTAACTTTAAATGACATTTTCTTGCCTACCATATGAAGTAGAATTACACAGGAGACTTATTGCAGTGGTTTAATAGTGAATATGTACTGTATGTTTGACTGCAGCTACAAATCAGTCAACAAGCAGCAGCACGGCAACTGAGTCAGAGCTTGAAGCAGGTGAGTTCTGCAGTTGTCAGTAGTTATGGTTTTTAATGTCAATATGGACAAATCCAGACACATTTTTGGTTATAGTTTGTTTGTTTTTTTGGCTAAAATTCATTTCCATAACCAAAGTCCAGACATGTAGTTGTAAATTAAAGCTATTTTTTTGTATTTTGCTATTCATATTGGGAGGGACAGACAGGACTTTCAACTCACCTAGGACACCAAAATGGATAAACTTTATTGTCATTGCAGGCACGGGCATACAATGAGATTGGAAAGCTGAACTGGGGTGGTGGTGTTCTTTTTAAGAAGTGAGACTAGAGGGTGTGTTCCAACTTCAATTACAATCCTCAGCTTCCCTGGGAAGATCTATATCAGGGTAGTGGAAAGGAGAGTCCGTTCATTAGTCAAACTGCAGATTCAGCAGGAAAAATGCAATTTTGTTCCTGGTTGTGGAACACATGCCCAGCTCTTTATCCTCTTGAGGATGTTCAAGGGTGTGTGGGAATTTGCCCAAACAGTCTATATTTGCCTTGTGGACAAAGTAGGCATTCATGTGTGTGCCTTAGTGTGCCCTGTGGGGTGTGCCCTGGGAATATGAGGTATTGGGCGCTTTGTTACGGGTTCTTTGGTCTCCACATGCCACAAATGAGAGTTCATTTCACATTGTGGGCAAGAAGTCAGACTCATTACTAGTTGTTGCCCTTTATGACAGTTCTGTTCATATTTTTAGGAGACAGCTGAGGGGTGGCATAGTCCTGGGTACATTGGTTTCAGAGTTTTGTCTTTGCTTTTTCACATGATGTGGTTTTGCTGGCTTCATTGAGAGATGACTCCCAAGCTTGCAGCCAAGTGTGAAGTAGCCAAATTTTAATTAAATCTTAGACTATGGTTCTCAGATGGAAAAGGGTGGAGTGACCCTGGATCTGGAATGAAATTTACAGGAAGAAGGAATGAAGATTGATAGATTGGTGCAGTGATTGCAGTAATGCATCTTTTAAAAGGAAGCTGTAAAATTACTTGGGAGGTCTAGGCATCTCTGAAAAAAGAAAAGTTTCAAAAATTTAACTACTACCACTAGTAATTAGAAGATACTAAATGGAAATTGATTAGTTCTTATATAGTGCTTTTCTACTCTGAGCACTCAAAGTGCTTTATACAACATGTTTGCATTCACCCAAGCACTTTTTCCCCCTTACATCTAAATGCTTTCTATCTAGCATTCGCACGCCGATGAATACTTCAAAAGCGACTTGATTCAGTCTGCCCATGGATACTTTTGCATGCAGACTGGAGCAGCCAGGAATCGAACTGCCAACCTTCCAATTAAATGTAGTTCTCCTGATCTAGATCCTGAGCCACAGCCACCCCATTAAAAGAAAGGTGTTGTCTAACTAAACTGTGTTTATCTACATTTAATTGCAATTGTTCTTGTAAAACAAGAGTGGAAGGCTGAATTGCAGGATGAGAAAAATGCTTTGCATCTTTGTCTGTGTTCCAAGACATGAAGAGTTAGTGATTCATTTCAAGTTAGTTATTGGGTGTTGGACGTCACCAGGGCTGCCCTTTGTCCCTAAGTCTGAGGCCATGGTCCTCAGCCCGAAAAAGGGTGAAGTGCCCACTCTGGCTCAGGGACAAGTTGCTGCCCCAGGTGTAAAAGGTTAAGTATTTTGGGGTCTTGTTCACGGGAGAAGGGAGTGGGAGATTGACAGATGGACTGGGGCTACATCTGCAGAGATGCGGATGCTGCACCGGTCTGTCGTGTTAAAGAGGGACCTGAGTCTTACTGGGAGGAGGCCCCGGGCAGACCCAGGACACATTGGAGAGACGATATCTCTTGTCTAGCCTGGGAATGCCTTGGGGCCCGCTGGACGAGCTGGTGGAGGTGGCTGGGTAGAGAGAGGTCTGGGCTTCTCTATTTAGGCTGCTGCCCCCATGTCCCTGCCCCGGATAAGTGCAAGAAAACAGATGGATGAATGGATGGAGAATGAAATTTTCTTGATAAAGAGACAGTAGAGAAAAAAAACATTCCAAAGGCATTTTTCAGACTGTTGACATCTCACTCTTGGACTCCTGACTTTTTTTCCTCAGAATTCTGACTTTAATCTCAGAATTCTGACTTTTTTCTGAGAATTACTGTCATGGACCCTGCTGGCCTATCTCACTCTGGGTTTCCCATTCTGGTCATGTGTTTTAACCAATCCAGTGTTGTAGAGGCGGTTTTCACACACATTCCCTTTCATTACTTTTAAGTAACTCCTCCATCTCCTCACCACACTAACCGTCACCTCCTTTCTGAATAGTATCTTGCAGATCACAGGGCAGGTGTTCCATTAGAAGTCGCCATATATTCATTAACCCATCATCATTGTTCCTTAATTTTTCACTAAGCCTCTCTAGTGGTAATATTTTAAAAATTTCTTTATACCACTGGGTTATAGTTGGAGGCTTTTCATTGATCCAATTTAGAAGTACACATTTACAAGCAAAAAAATGAAGTTTATTTAACAATATTGGTCTCTTTTTATCCATAATTTTAATGACAGGCAACAAACCAAATAGAAACTGTCCAGAATCTTTACAAATCTTGCACTTTAAAACTGTACCCACTTCCTTTATTATACGCCACCAGAATTTTGATATTTTTGGACAGTCCCAGAACAAGTGCATATAGTTGATTTACACTTGAGGCTGTTTGGGTCCATTTTATTCAGAACAAAGAGTCCTCTGCTGCAGTATCCAAAACTGCATTTCTTTATGCTTATTACAAAGGAAGAAGGAGTGACTTGTTTGAATGCATTCTTTCCATGATTGCTCATCATATTCTCTATTAAGGTCCCTTTTCCAACTCTTGATGAGCTTTTCAGGATTATATTCCTTATATTCCTGTATATGATTGTAACAATGCCTGAATAACCCTTTTTTAGACTTATAGTCAATCAAAAACTTTTCCACTGGACCCAATTGAACCACATTTTCTGTTGTTTTGAGATACAAATGAATATAATGTCTAATTTATAGGTATTCAAAAAAAATCTCTCTGTGAAAGCTCATATTTATCTTGTACTTGTGAAAAAGGCATAACCACACCATCAGCAAGTAAATCCTCTATCACTCTTATGCCTGTCGCAAACCATCTTTGAAACACACCACTTTTAAGGCCAGGGATAAACTCCTCATTGTTTGTGATTGGTGTCAAATAGGAAATTGTTAATTTTTTACCATATCCCTCCAAATCTCCACCAATGGATTATCTACTGACTTAAGTTTCTTTTTATTCAGTTCCGAGATTCCAATGGTTCTTCCCCTCCCTTTAAATAACTTTGGATCCATTCATAAATGAGTCAACTATGACAAGCCCAGTTGTAATGCTTAATATCAGGAAAAGAAAGACCACCTTTGTCTTTAGGTAATTGCACCCACCACTTCTTCTTTGGCTATAGAGGCTCCAAGAGCAATCTGATCCTCAGATGGTAAAGATGGTAGATCCAATTTCTCCAGAAAATCATATATCAGCTTGCGAGGCCAATAAAGCCAATGTGTATACTTTTTTTTTTTTTTTTTATAAAAGTTAGCCATTATAGATACAAGCTTTTTGTTCTCATTGTAATTTCGATCCCTTTCATGTTTAAGAGTTGAAATAGGTTGAGCCTCATGTCTTCCTGCCACTATGCGAGCTAAAAGCTGTCCTGGTTTATCACCCATTTCACCCATGAATGCTAGTCTTTGAGTCAAGAGTTGGTTCAGAGCGGATCATGTCGCTTCTACCTATTTAAGTATAGTTGGGGTGAAATTGGTCTTTAATTGTTTCTCCAACTCCTCCAGCTCTTGTTCAAGATCAAGTTGCTGCCAAAGAGACTTCTTCCTGGCAGTGCTGTATGAGAGTATGGCTCCTCTCAAAAAGGCTTTAAGAGTCTCCCAGAGTGTAGATGGATTTGTCTCCTCATTATTGTTGGTTGTCATGAAGAGTTCAATTTGGGCTTTTATAAAGGTCTGAAAGGATTTGTTATTTAAAAGGGGTGTGTTAAGTTGCCAGCTTCTTGAAGTGGGTTGTATACTTGATGGTAAAATAACTATGCTAACTTCTGCACGATCTGATAGTACCTGGGTCCCAATGTTGCAAAAATATAATCAATACAAGAGAAACTTTGATGTGGATTTGAGTAAAATGTATAATCCTGTTCTTTTGGATATAGGGTTCTCCATACATCAAAAAATTGCAAATCTCGACACATTTCCTTTATGGCCTCTCTCATCTTATCGAAAGTATTCTCAGTTGATGGATTTTGATCTGCTCTGGGATACAATTAAAGTCACCTCCCAGGACACTAAAAGTTTTAGTAATACTAGAGACCTCAGCCAAAAGTTTTGAGTAGATCACATCGTATCAATATGTCTTCACCGTATAATAATTCTGTGATGAGTATATACCTACCCTCCACATCTTTAGTGCACTCCTTTAGGGTAAACTGTGTGTTCTTATTTATTAATATTGCTACTCACTTTTTGCTAGATGAGAATGATGAGTAATACATTTGTCCCACCCATTTTAAGCTTTCCATGCTCTATGTCAGTAAGGTGGATTTCTTGTAAAAGGGCTTCTCTTTCTTTAACCAGGTTAGTATCTTCTTGCATTTGATAGTGTTGTTTATTCCCTTGACATTTAGAGAGATATATTTACTTGCACTCATTGTGATGATGGTGTATTATAATAAAAAAAAGCATTCTATATAAACAATGCAGACATGAATGATAATAATGATTAGCTCAATGAAACAAAATAAATCCACCAAACATAAAAAAAAACTTGGGTAGTGGTAACAAATACTCGTATTTCATCAGTCTCAAAATTCCAAACCCAAACAACAAAAAAATCTCCATAAGCAAAATTCCAAAAGGCCCATCATGACTGGGAGGAAACAACACCTGCTTTGAATGCACACTACTCCAAGTTCCCTGATGTTCAACAGACATCTCAACTTGGCACTCATACACTCCCGAACTGCCATGGCCTAGTGCAGTTTCATAATAACCGCCCTGGGCATACCTGGTCTTGGCTGGCCAAGACTTCTGTGGCACTGATCCAACCTTATTCTTCCCTTTTTAGATTCCATGTTTAGGAATTTGGGGAGCCATGTGTAGTTGAAACTGTAGTTAGAACATTGCGCCTGTTTACCTGTCCTTACTTACCATGAACAGCTGGTCAACACCAAGTGTATCACCACTGAGGCAGCTGATCAAAGGAACTTTGAATTACCATAATCATGCGATTGTTTATCATATCAGAAAAATTCAAATGGTTTCAGAACGCTTAGAAATTGCACCTCACAGCCCATGTAGGGTTATTATTGTTGTGATTGTTGCTAGAAGTCAGCAAATGGTGGGCACCTTAGAAGTACGCTCTGTCACCTGCGACAGGTTCAGTATATAAGGGTTAAACAGCATCTGAAAGTCAATGCTTGGTGGGACTGTATGTCAAAGTGGGTGTTTTGACATGTGTAAAAATCTGTTCTGCTGTTATTCTAAACTTTTATACTGCTTTTTAGCCTAAGCCATATTTCCTCAACAAGCTTTGTCTTTTGGCAGAGAACCATTGTAAACAGCAACATTAATTAATGACTTGCCTTTTTGAGTGGTTACAAAAGGTACAGGTACAGCACCCTTATTAAACTTTCCTGGCAAGCTTAGAGCACATGGTGCAGCTTAAATTTGCCATGAAGGCAGAAAAAGAGGCTAAAACGTCTTCAAGGAACCAAAAGGTCTGCCACAGATGAGTGTTCTAAAACACATTTGATTCCTGAATGCAGTTCAGAAGTGTAAAGTACCATTAATAAGCTAAGCACTGTGTGGAGCAAAAGATTAAATTTACTACTGTGTTTAGCATGTTACTCTTTGTTACTTAAAATTAGAGAAAAGAAAAGAATGAGATGCTGTGAGATCGCGAGACTACCAGCATGAGATTTGTCATTTCAAACTGCTGCGGTGGCTGCTAGATCAGATCCTTAACTAGGCTAGTTAAATTTCTATTTTCAACTCAAACAAATAAACAACGACAACTACGTGTGACAACATAGTGGAGGAACTCGAGGATTTCATTGATTTATATTATGACCAGTGCGTCATGGATTATTCCGACAAGCACTACTAGACTGTTCAAAGAAGTCTTTCCAGTTATTGATGCTTCAATCTTAAATTTGATCAATCTGTCTTTATTAGTTGGCTATGTACCACAGGCCTTCAAGGTGGCTGTAATTAAACCGCTACTTAAAAAGCCATTACTTGACCCAGCTGTCTTAGCTAATTATAGGCCAATCTCCAACCTTCCGTTTTCTCTCCAAAATCCTTGAAAGAGTAGTTGTAAAACAGCTAACTGATCATCTGCAGAGAAACGGTTTATTTGAAGAGTTTCAGTCAGGTTTCAGAATTCATCACAGTACAGAAACAGCATTAGTGAAGGTTACAAACGATCTTCTTACAGCCTCTGACAGTGGACTCATCTCTGTGCTTGTCTTGTTGGACCTCAGTGTAGCTTTTGATACTATTGACCATAACATTTTATTACAGAGATTAGAGCATGCCATAGCTATTAAAGGTACTGCACTGCAGTGGTTTGAATCATATTTATCTAATAGACTCCAATTTGTTCATGTAAATGGGGAGTCGTCTTCACACACTAAGGTTAATTATGGAGTTCCACAGGGTTCTGTGCTAGGTCCAGTTTTATTTGCACATATTAAACACAATATGTAGGACCGCTTTTTTACATCTGCGCAATATTTATAAAATTAGAAACATCCTTTCTCAGACTGATGCTGAGAAGTTAATCCATGCATTTATTACTTCTAGGCTGGACTACTGTAATTCATTATTATCAGGCTGTCCTAAAAGCTCCCTGAAAAGCCTGCAGGCTGATCCAAAATGCTGCAGCTAGAGTACTGACAGGGACTTGAAAGAAAGAGCATATTTCTCCCAAATTGGCTTCTCTTCATTCGACTCCCTGTTAAACCTAGAGTAGAATTTAAAATCATTCTCCTAACATACAAGGTCTTGAATAATCAGGCCCCATCTTATCTCAAAGACCTCATAGTACCATAGCACCCATATAGAGCACTTCGTTCTCAGACTGCTGGCTTACTTGTGGTTCCTAGGATACTTAAAAGTAGAATGGGATGCAGAGCCTTCAGCTTTCAGGCCCCTCGTCTGTGGAACCAGCTCCCAGCTTGGATTTGGGAGACAGACACCCTCTCTATTTTCAAGATTAGGCTTAAAACTTTCCTTTTTGATCAAGCTTATAGTTAGGGCTGGATCAGATGACCCTGAACCATCCCTTAGTTATGCTGCTATAGGCCTAGGCTGCTGAGGGGGGTCCCATAATGCACTGTTCCTTCTCATTCATCTTTATTTACTTGTTTATACTTCACTCTGTTTTTAATCATTATTATTAATCTCTGCCTCTCTTCCACAGCATGTCTTTTGTCCTGTCTCTCTCTCCTCAGCCCCAACCGGTCGCAGCAGATGACTGCCCCTCCCTGAGCCTGGTTCTGCTGGAGGTTTCTTCCTGCTAAAAGGGAGTTTCTCCTTCCCACCGTCGCCAAGTGTTTGCTCATAGGGGGTTGTTTTGACTGTTGGGTTTTCTCTGTGTTATTGTAGGGTCTTTAACCACAATACAAAGTGCCTTGAGGCGACTGTTTGTTGTGATTTGTCGCTATATAATTAAAATTGAATTGAACTGAATTGAATTGAATTGACACTCCCAGAGAGCTGTTTCATTAAGTCTCTGCAAAAGGATCGAACTAGTATGGTTCATAGTGGATTGGAAGCAGCATTCTATGTCCACTGGCCCTGATAACAGCAGGGGGAGATGTAAGTTTGGGGGATAAAAGGCAGTGGTAAAGTTGGGAGGGAGCGCTCTTCTTGCTCTTCCTCTATCCCCTTTGCAGCGGCTCCAAGGCACTCACTCCCGGGAGGGCTTCTTTCTTTTTTGCTCAATGCACACTTTTTGCTCTTCCTCCATCACCTTTGCTGCGGCTCTAAGGCACACACTCCTGGGAGGGCTTTTCGCTTTCTTGTACTTTGTTTAACTCTGTGCTTCAATAAATCCTGGCAACGAAACCTGCTCATCTCCAGTGAGTTTTTGTAAAGTGTGAAGTTACTATATAAGTGCACTTGCTTCCATTGGTTTCACCTCCGCCTGGTAAGAAGGGCAGAAAGAGAGAGAGCCCAGCCACGACCTGACAGACCTCATGTGGCTGGAGTGTGTCAGCAGTTCTTGCAAGATGAAGGCATTCATCTGGGACATCATCCACCAACATCACATTGCACCACAGACTGTCCAGGAGTTGGCGGATGCTTTAGTCCAGGCCTGGGAGGAAATCCCTCAGGAGACCATCCGCCACCTCATCAGGAGCATGCCCAGTCATTGTAGGGAGGTCAAACAGGCACGTGGAGGCCACACAAAATACTGAGCCTCATTTTGACTTGTTTAAAGGACATTACATCAAAGTTGGATCAGCCTGTAGTGTGTGTTCCCACTTTAATTTTGTGTGTGACTCCAAATCCAGGCCTCCCTTGGTTAATAAATTTGATTTCCATTGATGATTTTTGTGTGATTTTGTTGTCAGCACATTCAACTTTTTACAGAACAAAATATTCAATGAGAATATTTCATTCATTCAGATCAGGATGTGTTAGTTGAGTGTTCCCTTTATTTTTTTGAGCAGTGTATTTAATCTCATAACAACCTTCTCAAAAATATCAGGCTATTCTATAAATTGGTCAAAATGAATAATTCTTCCTATAACAGAGAACTCATGTAATTCTGCTGACCAAGATAAATACATCCCTTTCCCAGTAGGTAATATCAAGTATCTAGGCATAAATGTCTCCTCTAAATTATCATATTTAGTTCACCTAAGCTTCACTCCACTTTTGGATAAGATTAACAGCAACATGAAATGCTGGAATAATCTTCCCATTTCCTTAATAGGACGTATAGCTATCCTCAATGATTCCATTCAAACCTACATCCAAATGGTTTCAACTGCTAAACTCTAACATCATAAAGTTCTACTGGAAAAATAAACAAGCAAAAATTAGTCTCTCCACTCTCCAGAAAAGCAAAAGTAATGGAGGTCTGGAGGCACCTAATTTTTTGGTCTACTACTTAGCTAACCAGATACAATATATTATCAAATGGCTTCACCCAAATGAAGCCCACAGCTCCTGGATAGAATTAGAACAGATAGATTGTAACAATATTAAACTTTCAGACATCCCCTTTATTACTGCCTCAATTAAACGCCATAACTGTTTCAAAAACCCATTGATCTCTTCTACCTTGACAGCCTGGTGGAAAACCCTTGAGATCACAAAATCACAAATGGAACCCTGTAGTTTCTTGCCAGTCTGGCACAGCCCAGATTTTCAGATTAATAGAACAACTATTAAGGTTCTACTTGTCAATGTTCTTTTAATGCACATCACTAACTTAGCACACACACTCACTTAAGATTCATAATAATTATATTTATGTAGAGCACTATATATCTCACTACAGGTGTTGGGAGCAGGCTGGATTGGTAGTGGGAGGCCACATAGCGGGTCGGGTCATCTACAGGAATGTGGATCGGCCCTCACCCGCCTCACTCTCCCATACCTCACCTGTGTTCCATTTTAATGCATCTCACAAGTCACTTTACATGGGTAGGTGAGGTCCACACTTAAAAATAAATAAATTCCAATCAGCAAATTGAAAAATACATATGTTATGATAACTTACAGATGTTCCCCAATCGGGAAATTGGGGAACAAACTTGAATCATAAATGTATAGACTCCATATATTATTATACTTTCGGCCCCCTGCATCTCTCTCCTCTCCCTGGTGCTGTTGGGTCTGGTCCTCTGTGGTTCCCCGGAGTGGATGTTGGCCTGGTGGACCTGTCCGTGTCTCTCTGGAGGGTTAGCTTGGCGCAGTGAGTGGAGAGGTAGCTTGGCCTGCCATGTGGGCCTGGTTGTCTGCCTGTGCACCTGGCTCTTTGGGGCGGGGTGGACGCCCTTTGCTCTGTCGGGGGGTGGCGGGGGCGATGGGTGTGGGGGGCTTGGGTGGGTGTCCTGTGGGCCGGGCTGTCCCGTGCTGCTGGGGCTGTGCCTGGGTTATCCTGGCTGTTGTGCCTTCTGGGCCTTGGGTCTGTTCGCTGTCCCTGGGTTCGTGTGGTGCTTTGGGCTCCTTTTTCTGTTTGGTTTTGTAGAGGGCCTCAGACACTGATGTAGACCTTCCTGCATGTTTCTGCCCTGGCACGGGGGTTTCCACTGCTTCTTCACACTGCTGTAGGTGTGTTGTGAGTTTTTTATTGTTTTAGGTACCGACTGGGACAACTATAGATTATACTCAAAACAGTAGTTAAACTTATCTGTTTTCTTTTCATAAAAACAGGCATTAAGAAATTATTATTTAAAAAAACTGAATCTGCAACTTGTCAATTTTACACTTTGACTTATGCTATTTCATGCTGACTCACACAATCTTTAAGCAATGTTAAAAATATCAAATACAGGAAGGTCATGGGAGAGTAAACTGATGTTGGCACATGGTGCAGCATGTTGGCACGTCATTGTTCATTGTAGATTTACAAAGTTATCAGTTCAAACACGATTTCATAACACGACCTCAAGGTGACATTAAAGTTGGTTCAACGAATAACTTTTAGCTTTATCAAACCATGATCAACAAAGCCTGTATGTCAACAGTGATGACTGGAATAAAAGACAGAGTGTGCAGGTACTTTGCACAGTATCAACATTGAAATTGACCATCTAACAGCCACGATGACAATGATGCCTGCTCTGCTCTCTGCAGCCCTTTTACTCCCACTGCTTCCTTGGACTTTGTCAGAAAGTAAGCTTCATAACATTGAGTTAAATTTTATTTTAAGTGACTATCATAATTATGACATCAATGTCTGTTTTAAATCTTTTGTCTATGTATCATTCAGACAGTGAACTGCTTCCCATTGATATAGTGGTGAAGAACAGCTTACAAAACAAAGTTCCACTGACCTACACAACTCAAGTGGCTTACAGAGGGATCCTGCTGGGTGCAATGAAGAGACTTATGGACTCCGATGCAGGCTTTAAGTGAGATCATAACAACAATTGTCACCTCAATGTTTTCATTTACATGCTGAGATTTGTGACTTTTTTTAACATATTTGTCAATTTATTGAAACTTTGTAGAAGTTATTCAACCCAAAGAATTGTCATTTTCAAAAACTGCACATCATTAGTCTTTAAGTTTCTCAGAACAAATCCTCAAACACTTGAGGAACTCTGAAATGTACCCTTCAAAGGATTTCTGTGTAGTAAATTCTAAAATTTATTTAATTTAATCTATTCATTGAACAGATATTGACAAAGTTTGCAAAGAGAAGGATATTTTGAAGGACATGTAATCACCAGTGATTAACTATTACCTATAACTATTAGCATAGATGTATGAAATTTGGTACACAAATCTAACATACTAAGATGTGCAAAAAGAATCATGGAACTATGCCTTAAGCCCAATAGGAAACCCACTGTTTGGAATTAAATATGCAGCTTTGGCATTGTTTTTGACATTTATATTTTTGCTTTAATTAATTTCTAGAGATCTAATTTACTAATCTCTCCAGTTTTGTTGATGGGCTTGCCCATGGCACAGTACCCTTGGCAGCTGTTTAACTTCTCACCTTGTGTCAGTCTATTGTTATCAGCTGTGACATCATGACATTCATATGACATTCATGCGTATTTCAAGACATTATTCCTTTCCAATAAAAATTGGTTCCACATAGTGTATAACACTCGAGGAAAGGTGTGCCTGATGATTTAGCTACCATTTGATTAACAGTCATTTACTTCTCTTTGCTAGCACCAACCTGTCCTAAAAATAATTTCATGTTATGCTTAAAAATGTGTGGCTTCAAAAGGCTAACCTATACACCAGTTAAGTTTCATCCATATATTCTGTACATTCTGTGCTGTTGTTAATCCATCTCTAAGTATTTGAGATGAGTTTGAACTAATTTGACAGACACTTTGAATCACATTGGACTGAACTGTAGTGGCTATACTAATTATTTAGATGATATAGTTGCAGAGCCATAAAATCAGCACTGAGAGGATATCTGGGTGATGGATAGGACAGGGGGACACAGGAGGATGCTGTTTTTTTCTGTTTCAAACTGATGGTCATTATTTAGTTTGGCCTTAGGTACCTCTTTATACTTTTAAAGACTATAACAACAAAAGGCCCCACGTAGACCATTACATATACATAACACAAAAGCAAGTTCTTTCCCACACCCCAACCAAGTTCAGATAACATTTTAAGAGCAAATGCAAACACAGTTTGTAAAGAGTTGCCACTTAATGGGGAACTTGATGAAGAAGCTTAAATACTCAGCCTGACTGCTGTTGATGATAAATTCCTAGATCTAAAAGGATATTCTTTTTTCTTTTCTGTCTTTGTTTTTTTTCTCAAAATCACAGATTCACCTACTCTGAAAATCTAAACTATGGCCCTTATCTGGAGAGTGTAAATGGTGTGGCTGGAAACAATGAAGACCACACCTACTGGGAGCTGTTGGCCAAAAACACAAATGGTGAATTTGAAAAAACTGATGTTGGTAAGCTCATTATTTTATTTTATTTTATTTTTTTAAGCTCATTATTAAATGTTTCCTGTCAATTCTTGTTGTAATCTTGTTCTAATGATTTATTAATATATCTAATTTTTCTAATACTGATTTGTTTGCAGGTATTGGATGTTACATTCCCAGCCCATATCAGCAAATTATCCTGAACTTTACAAAGTGGTAAATATTCATCAGTCAGTATGCAACAAAATGGCATGAGTCAATTCTGGAACTGACTGAGGAAAATGTGATTTTATAGATGGGTAGCATGTAGCTATTTGTTGCTTAGTGACAATAAATATGAATAAAACATCATTACAAGTGTTGGTGTTCTTCAAGAGGCATTCCGTATCACTGATACAACAGCTGACATTTTTGCAATTTGAATGTATCATTGTCTCTTATTATGTAGCACAAATGAAGAGAAGGCAGTAATGTGAAAAGAATAGATACTAGCAGACACAATACACAAAATATGCTTCTGGTTGATTAGGGTACATTATTTTTTTACAAATACAATACAAATACAAGTTTGAAGTATGTAGGTGTTGTAATTTTGGAGCTGGATCAGTTCTAGTGTGATCCAGATGCAAAAAAAGGGCTAAAATTTCCCCTTTATTGAAGTTTCACAAATCAGACAAAGATTTCACAAATCACAAAGTTGAGTTTAAGTATTCTGCTCTTAGCCCAGAATAATCTAGTCCAGGTTTGAAGTGTGTAGGTGTTGTAGTTTTTTAACTAGAGCAGATAAAAATGCTGAAGGTAGCTAAAAATTAAGTGGAATGGCCCTTTAGCCTGCAATCGGAAACCAACTTCAGCTTTGTATCCCCATGATAGATGAGGGATCACTGTATAGGGATTAAGTGTTAACCAAGGGTGGTATGGTGGTTAGCACATGAGAGATGGATGTCACCCATTACTTACTATTACTTAGTAACCATTACTTAGTAAAGCGTCAAGCTGAACATTTTTGCCACTGCCATCCCAGTGTTTTGAAACAGGACACAATAAGTGTAGAGTTAATCTGCTTGAGAAACTGAGACACAGCTTGCTTATAGGACAGCCACTGCCAATCAGAAAGGTACGCACTCCTTGAAAGGTCAACTATCCTATTTGATTTTGATTTACAAAATGAACATGTTCAGACTTGAAATTAGCATCTAAGACCATAAAACTTTTAGGGAAGTGCTTACAGAATAATCAGGTTCCATCTTATCCCATATCACCTCAATAGAGCACTTTGCTCTCAGACTGCTGGCTTACTTGTGGTTACATCAGTCTGCACTTAATCATTAATCTCTGGCTCTCTTCCACGGCATGTCTTTTGTCCAATTTCCATCCCCTCACCCCCAACCGGTAGTGGCAGATGGCTGCCCCTCCCTGAGCCTGGTTCTGCAGGACCTTTCTTCCTGTGAAAAGGGAGTTTCTCTTTCCCATCGTCACCAAGTGCTTGCTAATATAGGGTCGTCTGATTAATGGGGTTTTCTCTGTATTATTGTAGGGTCCATGCCTTAAACTATACAACAATTTGAGGCAACTGTTGTTGTGATTTGACCCCATATAAATAAATTGAATTGAGCAAATTAAAGGAACCAAGGGCTGTTTTCATAAGTAGAACTGTATGAAACATAAATGTATAAGACGCATATAAAAGTATTTTTTGTATTTTTTTTTATATAGGTACCCCTGTCTCAGTTATTATAATAACCGCTATATAACTGCTGCTGCAGTTAGGTCCATAAGTATCTGGACAATAACAAAATTTTTGTGATGTCATTTTAATAACAAATTAAACAATCAAGATGTGACTGACATGCATACTTTCAGCTTTAATTCAAAACATTCTGGTTTAAAATAACAGTTTAACAAGTTAATGGTCAGCCAACTTCCTGTTTACTGTTTGAATAAGTGCCACTGATAAGTGGTGGCATTTAATAGAAGCTAAATGCTGTATTTTGTTGTCCTGTGGTCACGTGACTCAGCAGCGCTGAGCAGAGCCATGTAGGCTTCAGTGAGTAAGAACAGTTCTCAAAGTCAAGAGTGCTGCGGACCACTTAAAAACCAGAAAATCACATGGGGCCCCTCTAGTTGTCTGATAGCGCCGGTCTGTGAAATTTTCCTGGCTAAAAATACAAGAGAAAGTAATGTATTTCCTTTAAAATTTGATTAAAAAAAACAAACAAACATAAATTGCTAATACTACCCAGTCACGTGTAAAGTGCTAATGCCAATATTTGACCCACTTGCCACTCAGACAAGGACCGGGGGACTGCGCCCACACTTTTGGAACCACTGCTGTAGAGGTACAGCTGTAAGTAAAAACATTGCACACAGTGATGCGTGTTGAGTTTGCGTACTTTTTGGTCATTCTTTTTTCTGTTTTAAAAACCGATATTGAAAAAATGAAAAATGTATTGGGTATGCATTTTTCATTTTCAAAATGAAAAATAGGTTGTTTTTTAATTGTCATTTTATACTCCAAATCCATACAATGCAGAACAAATTATATTCTTTAATTGCATTTGAAATTGCATTTGAAATCAAAACATAAATTTGCAAAGAATAGGAAACGGATAAACGGCCCATCTTTTTATTTTTCTCAAGCTGGACATTTAACACTGTCATCAAGGAAACTCATGGAGTGTATTTAATGCTTGCCTTTGTTAGTTAAGTTAAATTTGGGTTCGAGCAAAAAGCTGAACCTTTAAAAGCAGTCAGGCACATGGACACGGATAGTCATATGGACATTACAGTCTCAATATACAAATTTATTAGTGCATTCTCTCACCTGTGTATTAACTAGCCAGCAGTTTTTTTTTCTGTGCAAAAAGTACATTATGGGTGTCACCTTGCTATATGGACACAATGTTGGTTCTCTGTCGGAGCCAGAGGAGCTACTCAGAGACTCCAGCTTGGCTTATTGAATATCTACTCTCTATCACTATTAGCCTTGTGCATGCTTCCCCTTGAAAAGTGTTCCTCACATTATGTCATCCACAACAAGACTCTTGCTTCTGTCTTACTATTATACTCAAAGAAATCCCATATGGGACTTTTCTCTCAACTTTTGCTGTCACCATTATTTTGCAGACTGGCATGGTGAGCAGACACACACACACAGTGAGGTGTCTTATGGTGCCGCCAGTAAAACTGCTAAAGCGGAAAAAATTTATTTCATAGCAAATCACAAGGATCTATAATTTCAGTATGTTTTAGTTAAGTTAATTAAACACACATTATGGTTCCAGTTATTGTTTTTTCCTTTTAATTACCACTTTTATTTACTTCAGTTAATGAAAATGTTTTTTTAGTTTCAGTTTTCTTTATTTTGTTTGTTTTTTGTTAACAACAATAACCTCGATACTGAGGTGAGTTGTTAAGGATGTGCTGAACTTTTCTGTTTGGTAAGCACTACTGTTTTGCAACTGTTAGCTACTGTTACTGTTAAATACAGAAATGTTTCACATTTTAATTATGGAAAATTTCTGTATTTTTATGTGATGGTTAATTTCTGTTATTTTGTTGTATTTGTCTGGTGCCCCAGCTCACTCACCTTGTGGGCAGTCTTTTATCCTCCTCCAAGCTTGGGTCCTCTAACAGAGGCCTGGGAGTTTGAGGGTCCTATGTAGCATCTTAGCTGTTCCTAGGACTGTGTTCTTCTAGACAGAGATCTCGGATGTCATTTCTGGAATCTGCTGGAGTCACTCTCCCAGTTTGGTGGTCACTGCCCCAAGTGTCCCAATTACCAGTGGGACCACTGTTTGCCTGTGGGATACAAAGGTACTTGTAGCTGTTCTCAGTGCCTGTAATGTTGCCTTATGGTAGTGCAATCTGCTCAGTTCTGACTACCTTCCCTCTCTTGGTTACCATCTGACCACACTTCTCCAGACTGGATGACATTCCAGTGTCATTGCTGTAGATCCTAGTGGTGTGGATCAGTTAACTGATGTTTCATTCACTCCTGTCATATTACTGTGTCAGCGGAGGTGAATGATGTTTGCTCCATTCATTCACCTTTATTTACTTGTTTATACTTCACTCTGTATTTAATCATTATTATTAATCTCTGGCTCTCTTCCACAGCATGTCTTTTGTCCTGTCTCTCTCCCCTCAGCCCCAACTGGTCGCAGCAGATGACTGCCCCTCCCTGAGCCTGGTTCTGCTGGAGGTTTCTTCCTGTTAAAAGGGAGTTTTTCCTTCCCACCGTCGCCAAGTGCTTGCTCATAGGGGGTCGTTTTGACTGTTGGGTTTTCTCCGTGTTATTGTAGGGTCTTTACCCACAATACAAAGCGCCTTGAGGCGACTGTTTGTTGTGATTTGGCGCTATATAAATAAAATTGAATTGAATTGAATTGTCGGTATCCATAGCCAGTCTTGTTGATGATCTGGCTGAGGGGATTCAGGCCTATGCAGAACAGTAGTTGGGACAGAGCACCTCCTTTGTAAGTCCCACGCTTGATGTTGACTTGTGCATTTACCTTGAAGTTGGCCTCTAGTGTTGTTTTCCACATTCCCATTCAGTTCTTGATGAAGGCTCTTAGGGTCCTGTTGACCTTGTGTAGTTCTAGACATTCCAGGATCCATGTGTGGGGCATCGAGCCATCTGCTTTCTTGTAATCAATCCAGGCAGTGCACAGGTTGGCCAGTCTAGTCCTACAGTCTTGAGTGACTGCTCTATCTACCAGTAGCTGGTGTTTTGCTCCCCTGGTATCTCTGCCAATTCCTTTCTGGGCCCCACTCATGTATTGTGCCACATGCCTGCTCATCTTAGCTGCTATGATGCCTGACAGGAGTTTCCATGTTGTATTGAGGTTATTGGCTGGTAGTTGGATGGGACCAATCCCTTCTGGGGGTCCTTGGGGATCAGGACTGTTCAACCTTCAGTCAGTCATTTTGTGTCTTAGCCTCTAGCAGCTGGTACATTGGTGCTTCTTTCTAGCCTTTAGGTGTGTATCATATCAGGGCCTGTTGTTGTCCAGCTCTTCATATGTGAGACTCTTTCTTGGATGTTTGCCACTGTGACGGTTATTGGAGCCTGTTCAAGAGGTTGCTGTGCTCTGCTCTTAGATCCACTAGCCACTGCGCATTGGTGTTGTGTGTTGCATCCTTCTCCCAAATGCTCTTCCATTATTGATCCATTTCCAGCCTTGGTGGGGGGTGCTGATTTTTTTTACAATATAGTACTTTATCCCACTTACTCCAGTGTTCCTCTCTCTCTTCTGACATCGAACCCATGGGGCATATGCACTGACAACATTCAACAGCTATTGCAACATCTTTCATTATTAGTTTTAATCTGCCTATAGATGTTTGCAGTTAACCATGTTACACAGTGCTTAATTTTTTTAAATTCAGCTGTGTCAGGCTGTGGGCTAAGATGGTCAGTAGGCCTGGAAAAAAAAAGACAAAAACTTAAAGAAACAGAGTTGGTGACAATTCTGAAGAGTGACACCTTAATATACATTCAACCAGAAAAAGGAAAAATAGAGTAATATTTAAAAAATACTTTGTTGGTATTTTCAATTAATTATTGCTATTTTGGGTCACAAACACTACGGCAGAAATGTCAGCTCTAGCAGTATCACTGGTTTCCAGTGGTGGAGAAGGTTCATGTTATATTTATGATTCGCTTAGCCCTAATTTATAATGCACTGGATCATTGTGACTAAACCAATAAACCTGCAGGGTAATACTAAGATAATTTTTCATACCTGGTAAAGCACAGATGAATAATAAGTCAATTGAAACATTCTGGCTATTTTTCACAACTGCACATCTGTCAGTTCTCCACAAGATGGAGTCATCAAGCAAGCTCCTAATTTCCATGACTAAACAGAAGATTGAATCTATAGATTTTTATCCCCCATTAAGCAACTTAATAACAGTCAAAAAGGGTGGTGCTAAATGCATCAGACTCCAAATATTCTCAGGAACATTTTGATACTCACTGCAGCAAAATGGGTGGACGCTTAAGTGTCGGCAGACCCTGGGTCGCTCCTCCTTGCAGTTTAGGCAGCTGTACACCACTTTTCAGAGCCACCAACAAATATGCTTCCATTCTAGTGCTTCGTGATGAACCTTGCAAAACAGGTCTGTACATCAGAATGCAGAATGTAATTAAATATCTCTGTATTTCCAGTTTGCAGTCCAAGGTAAACCTCAGAGGGTTTACTTTGACTATGATACATTACCACCTCCCTCTGTGGCCTCACTTGACATCAGCCTGGTGAGCTGCATCCCTTTCCCAAGATCTGCAGCTTAAACATTTCTTTTACCAAACTGTCAGCTGAAGAAAAGCTGTAAATTTAATTTCTAAAATGGACAAACGTATCCTATATTTTTAGATATTGCTTTTCAGACAAGAAAAGAATATTAAAGGAAGGAATACAGAAGGACAAGAGGAGAAAGAGAAATTAAGAGGGGGAAAAAACAGCATAAGGAATCTGTTTGTTGCTGAGTTTGTTGTTGGGTGCATAAACTGAATTAAAACATATTGCTGTATTTTCAAAACAATCTCTGACTGCCATTTGTTAATGAGTATTATAAAAATTCATATTTAGAAAACAAGAACATCATCGGAAATTATGGATATAACATTAACAGAAACTTACTCTTTCTGAAAAAGTTAATTTGAATTTCAGCACCAGTACTGGGGTGGTGGCCGGCAAGGGCCTATTATTGCTGCTATCACTTATGTACAGAACCTACCTGATCCATAAATGAAGAAACAATGGCAATTGCCGCAATAGCACCCCTGCATAATTAAACATTTTTAAATGGAGAGAAAAACATTTTGATTCTCAAAAGTATGAAATTTGGTCACCCTCATCAAAAAGTCAGTCAGACCCATGCCTCATTTTGCACGCCACTGCTGTTGCCACACCCCAAATACCCCATTGTATTTCAATGGAAAACCTGACATTTCTGCATCACACACTGTGAACAATGTACAGCTTAAAAGTATTGCATAAAAAGATTTCCACTAAAGCCCTTGATGATGTTACATTGCAGAAGAGCGTGGCCCTGCCATCATGGCAAGCTTTGATCCATCGCCGTGACATTTCAATCGCCTCTCATTGTCATACTTTATCTCATTGCCCTCAAACTTCACAAGTGTGATAGGGACCCACCCCTGAACACATCCACATGATATTATTGAATGAAAGTTCCAGTGCCACCTACTGGAAACAGGATCTGTCAGTAAAAACTTGCTCTAAATCAAAGACACATTGTCCAATCTGCACCAGATATCACTGCTTTGATAAGAGCTCCACCCTGAACACACTTAATGCATATACTCAGTGAGTGCACCACCTACTGGCAACACAAAAGCACGGGTTACCTGTCCTTATCAGCTGCGAACAGCTGGTTAAGACATAGCGAATCGCTGCTGAGTCTGGCTTTTACCGTACCGTTTATCTTTTGTCCTACCAGAAAAATTCAAATGGTTCCTGAAAGTTCCAGAAATTTCACTTCACAGCCCTGTAGGGCTATTACGGTACAGTGGTATACAAAAGTTTGGGCAACCTTGATAATTTTCATGATCTTCCTTTATAAATCATTGGTTGTTCAGATCAGCAATTTCGGTTAAATATATCATATAGCATATGAACACAGTGATATTTGAGAAGTGAAATGAGGTTTATAAGATTTACAGAAAATGTGCAATAATTATTTAAACAACATTAGGGAGGTGCATAAGTTTGGGTACCCTTGTCATTTTATTGATTTGAAAACCTTTAGCACTACTTATTGAAACACAAAATTTGTTTTGTAAGCTCATTGACCCTTGACCTACCTACCAAGTGAATCCAATTATGAGAAAGGGTTAAGGTGGCCAATTGCAAGTGTTTCTCCTCTTTGCATCTTCCCTGAAGAGTGGCAACATGGGAGCCTCAAAACAACTCTCAAATGACCTGAAAACAAAGATTGTTCA
>JAMQGT020014522.1:0-140344 GCA_024447675.2 Pterophyllum scalare
GGTGACTGGTGGGGCTGACTCTGTCGATGTTGTTCCTGTTTTGGCCATTGTTGTTGTAATAGAAGTAGTTGGTACTTCTGTGTTTAAGGACATCGTGGTCTCAGAAGTCTCCAGAGTTGTTGGTGGATGCTCTGTTGTACTGCTGCCTGTTACAACAGTTTCAGTACTGTGTTCAGCGGAGGGTTGACTCAAAGGAGTGCTTTCTGAAGTGTATGTTGAAAGTGAACTGGTGGTAGTATTGGTGTTTGTCACAGTACTAGTTGCTGTGGATTGATCCATGTAGGTAGTGGGAATAATTTCATTGGTGGTGACTGGTGGGGCTGACTCTGTTGATGTTGTTCCTGTTCTGGCCATTGTTGTTGTAATAGAAGTAGTTGGTACTTCTGTGTTTAAGGACATCGTGGTCTCAGAAGTCTCCAGAGTTGTTGCGTGGATGCTCTGTTGTACTGCTGCCTGTTACAGCAGTTTCAGTACTGTGTTCAGCGGAGGGTTGACTCAAAGGAGTGCTGTTCTGAAGTGTATGTTGAAAGTGAACTGGTGGTAGTATCGGTGTTTGTCACAGAACTAGTTGTTGTGGATTGATCCATGTAAGTAGTGGGAATAATTTCATTGGTGGTGACTAGTGTGGCTGACTCTGTTGATGTTGTTCCTGTTCTGGCCATTGTTGTTGTAATAGAAGCAATTGGTACTTCTGTGTTTACGGACGTGGTGGTCTCAGAAGTCTCCAGAGTTGTTGGTGGATGCTCTGTTGTACTGCTGCCTGTCTTACTGAATTCAGTACTGTGTTCAGGGGAGGTTTGAGTAAAATGAGTAGTTTCAGAAGTGTATGTTGAAAGTGAACTGGTGGTAGTATCAGTGTTTGTTAAAGAACTAGTTGCTGTGGATTGATTCATGTAGGTAGTGGGAGTAATTTCGTTGGTGGTGACTAGTGGGGCTGACTCTGTTGATGTTGTTCCTGTTTTGGCCACTGTTGTTGTAATAGAAGTAGTTGGAACTTCTGTGATTAAGGACATCGTGGTCTCAGAAGTCTCCAGAGTTGTTGGTGGATGCTCTGTTGTACTGCTGCCTGTTACAGCAGTTTCAGTACTGGGTTCAGGGGAGGTTTGAGTCAAAACGAGTGTGTTCTGAAGTGTATGTTGAAAGTGAACTGCTGGTAATCTCGGTGTTTGTTACAGAACTAGTTGTTGTGGATTGATCCATGTAGGTAGTGGGAGTAATTTCATTGGTGGTGACTGGTGGGGCTGACTCTGTAGATGTTGTTCCTGTTCTGGCCATTGTTGTTGTAATAGAAGTAATTGGTACTTCTGTGTTTACAGACGTGGTGGTCTCAGAAGTCTCCAGAGTTGTTGGTGGATGCTCTGTTGTACTGCTGCCTGTCTTACTGAATTCAGTACTGTGTTCAGGGGAGGTTTGAGTAAAATGAGTAGTTTCAGAAGTGTATGTTGAAAGTGAACTGGTGGTAGTATCAGTGTTTGTTAAAGAACTAGTTGCTGTGGATTGATTCATGTAGGTAGTGGGAGTAATTTCGTTGGTGGTGACTAGTGGGGCTGACTCTGTCGATGTTGTTCCTGTTTTGGCCATTGTTGTTGTAATAGAAGTAGTTGGAACTTCTGTGATTAAGGACATCGTGGTCTCAGAAGTCTCCAGAGTTGTTGGTGGATGCTCTGTTGTACTGCTGCCTGTTACAGCAGTTTCAATACTGGGTTCAGTGGAGGTTTGAGTAAAACGAGTGTGTTCTGAAGTGTATGTTGAAAGTGAACTGGTGGTAGTATCAGTGTTTGTTACAGAACTAGTTGCTGTGGATTGATCCATGTAGGTAGTGGGAGTAATTTCAGTGGTGGTGACTGGTGGGGCTGACTCTGTCGATGTTGTTCCTGTTTTGGCCATTGTTGTTGTAATAGAAGTAGTTGGTACTTCTGTGTTTACAGGACGTGGTGGTCTCAGAAGTCTCCAGAGTTGTTGGTGGATGCGCTGTTGTACTGCTGCCTGTTACAGCAGTTTCAGTACTGTGTTCAGCGGAGGGTGGACTCAAAGGAGTGCTTTCTGAAGTGTATGTTGAAAGTGAACTGGTGGTAGTATTGGTGTTTGTCACAGTACTAGTTGCTGTGGATTGATCCATGTAGGTAGTGGGAGTAATTTCATTGGTGGTGACTGGTGGGGCTGACTCTGTCGATGTTGTTCCTGTTTTGGCCATTGTTGTTGTAATAGAAGTAGTTGGTACTTCTGTGTTTAAGGACATCGTGGTCTCAGAAGTCTCCAGAGTTGTTGGTGGATGCTCTGTTGTACTGCTGCCTGTCTTACTGCAATTTCAGTACTGTGTTCAGGGGAGGTTTGAGTAAAATGAGTAGCTTTCAGAAGTGTATGTTGAAAGTGAACTGGTGGTAGTATCAGTGTTTGTTACAGAACTAGTTGCTGTGGATTGATCCATGTAGGTAGTGGGAGTAATTTCATTGGTGGTGACTGGTGGGGCTGACTCTGTCGATGTTGTTCCTGTTTTGGCCATTGTTGTTGTAATAGAAGTAGTTGGTACTTCTGTGTTTACAGGACATGGTGGTCTCAGAAGTCTCCAGAGTTGTTGGTGGATGCTCTGTTGTACTGCTGCCTGTCTTACTGAATTCAGTACTGTGTTCAGGGGAGGTTTGAGTAAAATGAGTAGTTTCAGAAGTGTATGTTGAAAGTGAACTGGTGGTAGTATCGGTGTTTGTTACAGAACTAGTTGCTGTGGATTGATCCATGTAGGTAGTGGGAGTAATTTCATTGGTGGTGACTGGTGGGGCTGACTCTGTCGATGTTGTTCCTGTTTTGGCCATTGTTGTTGTAATAGAAGTAGTTGGTACTTCTGTGTTTAAGGACATCGTGGTCTCAGAAGTCTCCAGAGTTGTTGGTGGATGCTCTGTTGTACTGCTGCCTGTTACAGCAGTTTCAGTACTGTGTTCAGCAGAGGGTTGACTCAAAGGAGTGCGTTCTGAAGTGTATGTTGAAAGTGAACTGGTGGTAGTATTGGTGTTTGTCACAGAACTAGTTGCTGTGGATTGATCCATGTAGGTAGTGGGAGTAATTTCATTGGTGGTGACTGGTGGGGCTGACTCTGTCGATGTTGTTCCTGTTTTGGCCATTGTTGTTGTAATAGAAGTAATTGGTACTTCTGTGTTTAAGGACATCGTGGTCTCAGAAGTCTCCAGAGTTGTTGGTGGATGCTCTGTTGTACTGCTGCCTGTTACAACAGTTTCAGTACTGTGTTCAGCGGAGGGTTGACTCAAAGGAGTGCTTTCTGAAGTGTATGTTGAAAGTGAACTGGTGGTAGTATCGGTGTTTGTCACAGAACTAGTTGCTGTGGATTGATCCATGTAGGTAGTGGGAGTAATTTCATTGGTGGTGACTGGTGGGGCTGACTCTGTCGATGTTGTTCCTGTTTTGGCCATTGTTGTTGTAATAGAAGCAATTGGTACTTCTGTGTTTACAGGACGTGGTGGTCTCAGAAGTCTCCAGAGTTGTTGGTGGATGCTCTGTTGTACTGCTGCCTGTTACAGCAGTTTCAGTACTGTGTTCAGCGGAGGGTTGACTCAAAGGAGTGCTTTCTGAAGTGTATGTTGAAAGTGAACTGGTGGTAGTATCGGTGTTTGTCACAGATACTAGTTGCTGTGGATTGATCCATGTAGGTAGTGGGAGTAATTTCATTGGTGGTGACTGGTGGGGCTGACTCTGTCGATGTTGTTCCTGTTTTGGCCATTGTTGTTGTAATAGAAGTAGTTGGTACTTCTGTGTTTACAGGACGTGGTGGTCTCAGAAGTCTCCAGAGTTGTTGGTGGATGCTCTGTTGTACTGCTGCCTGTCTTACTGAATTCAGTACTGTGTTCAGGGGAGGTTTGAGTAAAATGAGTAGTTTCAGAAGTGTATGTTGAAAGTGAACTGGTGGTAGTATCAGTGTTTGTTACAGAACTAGTTGCTGTGGATTGATCCATGTAGGTAGTGGGAGTAATTTCATTGGTGGTGACTGGTGGGGCTGACTCTGTCGATGTTGTTCCTGTTTTGGCCATTGTTGTTGTAATAGAAATAGTTGGTACTTCTGTGTTTACAGACGTGGTGGTCTCAGAAGTCTCCAGAGTTGTTGGTGGATGCTCTGTTGTACTGCTGCCTGTTACAGCAGTTTCAGTACTGTGTTCAGCGGAGGGTTGACTCAAAGCGAGTGCTTTCTGAAGTGTATGTTGAAAGTGAACTGGTGGTAGTATCAGTGTTTGTTACAGAACTAGTTGCTGTGGATTGATCCATGTAGGTAGTGGGAGTAATTTCATTGGTGGTGACTGGTGGGGCTGACTCTGTCGATGTTGTTCCTGTTTTGGCCATTGTTGTTGTAATAGAAGTAGTTGGTACTTCTGTGTTTACGGACATGGTGGTCTCAGAAGTCTCCAGAGTTGTTGGTGGATGCTCTGTTGTACTGCTGCCTGTTACAGCAGTTTCAGTACTGTGTTCAGCGGAGGGTTGACTCAAAGGAGTGCTTTCTGAAGTGTATGTTGAAAGTGAACTGGTGGTAGTATTGGTGTTTGTCACAGTACTAGTTGCTGTGGATTGATCCATGTAGGTAGTGGGAATAATTTCATTGGTGGTGACTGGTGGGGCTGACTCTGTTGATGTTGTTCCTGTTCTGGCCATTGTTGTTGTAATAGAAGCAGTTGGTACTTCTGTGTATAAGGACATCATGTTCTCAGAAGTCTCCAGAGTTGGTGGTGGATGCTCTGTTGTACTGCTGCCTGTTACAACAGTTTCAGTACTGTGTTCAGCGGAGGGTTGACTCAAAGGAGTGCTTTCTGAAGTGTATGTTGAAAGTGAACTGGTGGTAGTATCGGTGTTTGTCACAGTACTAATTCCTGTGGATTGATCCATGTAGGTAGTGGGAGTAATTTCATTGGTGGTGACTGGTGTGGCTGACTCTGTTGATGTTGTTCCTGTTCTGGCCATTGTTGTTGTAATAGAAGCAATTGGTACTTCTGTGTTTACGGACGTGGTGGTCTCAGAAGTCTCCAGAGTTGTTGGTGGATGCTCTGTTGTACTGCTGCCTGTTCCAGCTGTTCCAGTACTGTGTTCAGAGAAAGTTTTTGTAAATCCAGTGCTTTCTGAAGTGTATGTTGAAAGTGAATCGGTGGTAATCTCGGTGTTTGACACAAAACTAGTTGTTGTGGACTGATCCATGTAGGTAGTAGGAGTAATTTCATTGGTGGTGATTGGTGTTGTTGACTCTGCAGATGTTGTTCCTGTTTTGGCCATTGTTGTTGTAATAGAAGCAGTTGGTACTTCTGTGTTTAAGGACATCGTGGTCTCAGAAGTCTCCAGAGTTGTTGGTGGATGCTCTGTTGTACTGCTACCTGTTACCAGCTGTTCCAGTACTGTGTTCAGAGGAAGTTTTTGTAAAACCAGTGCTTTCTGAAGTGTATGTTGAAAGTGAATCGGTGATAATCTCGGTGTTTGACACAAAACTAGTTGTTGTGGATTGATCCATGTAGGTAGTGGGAGTAATTTCATTGGTTTCAGTGTACATTGTACTGTGTCCAAGTGAACTGGTGACAGTCTCTTTAGTTCTCACATTTTGTTGATAATCATTTGCTCTCATAAGTTTAATACTGTTCAATATCGTTGAATTTCTTTCTGTTTCACTATTCAATATACTTTTCCTGTTGTGGTTGTACAACATCTGTGGATTTGGCAATGTTTCGTTCCCTTTATCATTTGTATTTTGATATCCTGTAGACAGAGACAGTGTTTTTAAAACATTTTGGTAAAACGCACCTCAAAGCAACTTACATCACATTTCATCTTTCATGTCAATAGTTAAGGTTCCATAACCATCAATGGCTGCAATTGTGAGACAACATCCATTTATTGCAGATTTGGTAGTTTGATTCTCTGATCTACCACACAAACCCAAGTTTCTTATGACGGTACAGAAACATCTAACATGGCAGTTCTTTCACCATCGGTGTGTTAATGTGTGATTATTAAACAAACTGTAAAGCACCTTTCAGAGTCTCATTGACATTCTAAACAGATTTGTTTAAAGAGATCGTGTCAAACTGTTTTTCTGTGTTAAGCTACTTTTAAAAAGTGCAGACAATGGTCATTTATACATTTTAATCCTGCAAAAGGCTTCTGATTTATCCTGCTTACTTCCCTATGACAGCTGGGAATTGCTTCCCCACTGCAACCCTGAATTGGAAAAGTGGAAGAAAATGGATGGATGGATGAATGGATGCCGGTCATCCCACAGTTAGACACATTTTAAGGAGAGTCAATTTTGTGGCTACACTGGAAGTCCCTAGAATATGGTTTTCAGGTAAGGGACGCTTCACAAATGTCGACATTTTCCAGAGCATACAAAGTGTATGACAGGGGGCAGTGGGGTAACGCCCATCGTATTCTTTTCAGATAGCTAGAAAATGTCGGTCTGTGTAATTTGAGCGCTACCGCCTGATCGTCAATGCCCGAGGCTTCCACACTAGGCAGTAGTGCAGTGGTGTGTTCAACAGGAAGTCGAAGCATTGTTCCAAAAGTGGAAACCGTACACAGTAAACTGCAGAAAACGATGATGGATGTTATTCTACATGTTCCTGGCCTATTTTCATCTATGTTCTCCAGTATATTTGTGCGTAATCTGGCACTGTTGCCAACTTTTGTGCAACAAAACTCGCTGTCGGCTGTTTCAAAAGTCGCTAAAGGACAAATCGAGGTCCGGGTGTGTGTGTGCTGTTCTCCTTGGTGCCAAAGAGAGGTCCGGGCGATGCCACAGCGTATGACGCAGTATGAGCGCTGTATGTTTACAAAACATGGTGACAGCAGAGTTTTCTGGTTTCCGGTGTTGTGCCAAAAAGGGATTTGCTTTTTTTTTTTTTTTAATGTTTTTACTTTGCTTATATCTGTAAATATACTGGTGCACAGGATTTATGAAGGGCTTATATATAAAATGAAGAAATTACTTGTTCTTACCCTCTTTAATAAAGAATATATTGTAGCATCTGTTAAGATGTTGAAGATGATGGAGAGAGATTGCCAGCAAAAGTTGCCCTTTTATTAACAATTAAATGGTTGCTGTGTGCCGCAACCACACCAAAAACAACAACAAAACAGGACTCCAGCTCTGACTCTCACTCTCCCTCATGTGCACACACAAGTTCAAGGACCACCAAAATGTGGGAAATCACCGACCATCCACACAGAACCATCTAACTTTAACATAATCGCTACAATATGAAAGTCACTTTGCCAAAAACTGCCTGCAGCTTCTACCATGTGACAGAAATGTTCTTTATGACTCAAAATGAGGCAATAATAACCAGGGGGCGGCAAGTTTGGTGCAGCCAAAATGATTGGCCGAATGAGATGTCAATCAAAATAGGAGGGTCTGGCCCAATGCACTACACCGTCCAGCTTACTAGTGGTGTGCGATACTGCAAGATTTGGTATCACTCGATACCAAGTGAATACAGGGCCAGTATTGCCGATACAGATACATACAGATACAGATACTTTTTAATAATTATGAAGAATTTTCATGAAGTTTAAGTGTTTTGTGATTTTTTTTCTTTATTTTGGATCATTAATTAGTTAAAAGCCAGATAGAATTAGGCAAAGTTTATAGGTAAATAGAAAATACTTCATCAAAATAAAAGTTTTTGTTCTGAAACAATAGAACAGCAACAAAACAATTTTCCCCATACATTGTGATGTCTGGATTTTTTTCATAAATAAAGTGTACAAAATAATCATTCAATAACAAATTTAAACTTTTTCAGGTAGAGTGTTTAGAAAGTATAATACAAAAAAGTACTAAAAAATATCCCTTCATTCAATAACTTTCTGGATAATTTTCTTAAATAAACAAGCTGTACAAAATTATCACTCCACAACATTATAAAACATTTACGCTTCCGGCCCCCCTCCCTACTTCCGGCCTTCGATTTAATGTAAAATATAGATGGTGTGGTTACGACCAACAGGAACAGCTGAATTATAAATTAAAGGCGACTTTTGCTGGCACTCTCTCGCCGATCTATTCAACGTACTGACGGACGCTGCCGTATCAAGATTAACGTGGAAGCGCATGGCCTAAAATTAAAAAGTTTTGCGAGATCTCACAAAAGTACAACTTTTTTATTTCTTCTCCCATGTCCCTTGTGGGGTTCCATAGTTTTAATACTTCCTATTACATTACAATACCAAGGAACCTGATGAAAATAAATGTCATGAAAAAATAGCAACATCTGAAAAGCAGTATGCTTTGTACGCTCTGGAAAATGTCGATATTTATGAATCATACCTAAGATGACGCCCAATGCTCAATACTTAGACAGCTTGGAGGAAAAAAAAACATTAGAGTAATAGCTAAAGGAATCACTGAAGCTGCTTAATATCTCTGTATATGGAAATTTTACTGCTTGGTGTTATAAGGAGAACATCATGATTTGGGAATGCTCTATTGCCTATAAGCCACAAAAGTTTGCACTTAAGGGAAAATCCGTTCCCAGGTTTGTACAGCTATCTTAGAGTTGCTTGCTCACCAATTGAACCTCAGCTTAGCAATGCAGCAATACAAAATTATAAAGTAAATCTACTACAGAATAGAGGCAAACAATGAAAATCTGCTGTTTACAGTGGCTTAGTCAGCTGTTCTTTGGAATTACTTAAACAAGGCCAAGACAGTCTATTTATATAACAGGTAAAGCATTTCTTTGAGAATCAAGGATTCCAGAATCCTTTCCAATGATCTGCAGGTCTATTAGAAAAGCTTGTTTAAATTTTCAAACAGTGGTAAATTCAGTGATTCACTTTCTTTTTTCACCATCACTATGGATGTTTAACATGTTAACAATGAAAATCCATTCCTCCAACACTGACTAGGGTAGAAATGACATATCCCTGGGACATACTGTGCTTACTGTTTGTATAATGTTTATATTCTTATCATCCATCTTCTTCAATAATTAACTGAATATGTCAATCACTCTATGGTCCATATCACTTGCTACCTTTTCTTTGAAATGCATTGCTTATATGGAATTTATGTTTAACCCATGACACAGATCCCCATTAGATAGTATCAGGTGACTGTAAGGAATATGCAACTGGAAATCTGCAAGTATGGTTTGGATTTTTAAAAATAGCTTCATCAAATATATCTAATAAAATATTCATTCACAACTTGAAATAAAAAGACAAAAATCACAAACAGATATTTACATTTTTCACTATATTTCTCTAAAACTATGAAATGAATTTAACTCATATAACCTTTAACTCTTGTGAAAGGATTAAAATGCATCTTGACATCATCCAGATTAATTGTCACTATTAACTGTGACAAAACTTATTTGCAAAAGAGGTACTGTGCATTTCACACCTAACAATTAGTAAATAAATGTAGTTAAAAAAAATCACCTGGTTTTACAATGAAGAATTAAAAAAAGATCACACTTACCTCTGTTTTGTGCAAAGAACACACATAATACAATCAGCAATATGACCACCAAAATAAGTATTATAAGAAAGGTGAAAATTCTCCTCCAGTTACAGGATTGCAGCTGAATCCGCATTTTCCTGTTCATTCAGATGATAATCCAAAAAATGAAAATCTGAAGTATTTCAAGTACTGCAATGTCTTTTACTCAGTGAACACATATGTGGAACACTGAGGCAGACTACTTTACATGCTATGTAATTTCCAGACTTGCAGTAAACTTCTAATAATATCCAGTACAATTATACTGATTTTATAGTTATGTTCTTGTCAGCTGATGCCTATCAGCTCGTTAACCTGGACTGTTACTGATAATGCCTTGACCAAGCAAACTTTTTTATATACTGTGTGATGGCCTTACAATGACTTGTAAAGTTCCTTGAAATGGCACTCACACCCTGTACATATTTACAAAAGTCCAGAGCAATGACTGTGAAGTCAGCAGGGTAAGACATCAGTGGGTGAGGCTGGGTTGGGACAGATGTGATTCTTTTTTTCTTCTTTTTTTTCTGCCAACGTTGGCTAATTAACAAGTAATTAGACAACACCATACTGTGCTTGTTATGGGTCTCAAAGGCAGTAAATGGGGATTAAATGAGGTATAAACTGCATTTTATGTTAATTTTATTTGAACTATACAATAGGTATAGTTTCCAAATGATTATTCCTGTTTTTTGTGTTGCCAAAAGGACAGAAAAATATGCAACAGGTTAAATTCTGTTAAATTTGTGGTTAAATTCTGTTAAATTTGTTTTAACAACCCACTTGTTCTGAATTAATTCAGTGATGCAATATGTATCTAACACCTTTAATCGGTGCATATATTGTATATGCTCACATTTTTTTGGCACTTTTCTTGTCTTGCTGACAACTAAAAGTACTTCAGACTACTGTAGTGTCTGGTTGGTGTCTTCTAGAATATCAAGTTTGTGCTACTGCTGTTTACCCATTGTGACTTTTTAAAACTTTTAAAAGATTTTGCATACAATCAACAGGCAATATTGAGATTTACTTCAGTTCTGTTTTGACACTGTAGCAACAGTTGGACATGATAGAGAGCCTGACTAACTTACACTTAACTCTACAGGAATGTGACGTAATGAGATGTATTGACAGTATGTTTAACTGATGTGAAAAGCCATTATAAAAAAAAGAAAGTTAAACATGACCCCACATGGTTAAAAAGGGGTCTCAATAGGAGCAGGAATAAAAGTGCTGTGAAGTTTAACAAATGTTTTTCAGTTTGATGCCACAAGAGATTTGGATAGCGTCATTCACACCTCTGTTTGCTTTTAGAAAATCATTTCTGGAATGCTATGCAACAAAAAGATATTTCCTTGTAGTTACAGTTGTGGCCAAAAGTTTTGAGAATGATGCAAGTATTGGTTTTCACAACGTTTGCTGCTTCTGTTCTTATGATGGCAATTTGCATATATTCCAGAATCTTATGAAGTGATCAGTTTAATTGCAATTAATTGCAAAGTCCCTCCCTGCCATGAAAATGAACTTACCCCCCCCCCAAAAAAAAGAAAAAAAACCCTTCACATTTCCACTGAATTTCAGCCCTACCACAAAAAGACCTGCTGACATAATTTCAGTGATCCTTTCCTTCAAACAGGTGAGAGTATTTGCAAGGACAAAGCTGCAGATCACCCTGTCATGCTGATTGAGTTAGAATAGCAAACTGGATGTTTTAAAAAGATCGTGGTGCTTGAAATCATTGTTCCTCCTCTGTTAACCATGGTTATCTATGAGTAAATATATGCAGTCATTATTTCTTTACATAAAAAGGGCTTAACAAGCAAGTATATTGCTCGTAAAATTGCACTTTTACTGGAGCATCAAGAACTTCAAGGAGAGAGGTTCAGTTGTTGTGAAGAAGGCTTCTGAGCACCCAAGAAAGTCCAGCAAGAGCCAGGACCATCTCCTAAAGGTGATTCAGCTGCAGGATTGGGGCGCCCCAGTGCAGAGCTTGCTCAAGAATGGCAGCAGGAAGGTGTGAATGCATCTGCACGTGCAGTAAGGCAAAGATTTTTTGGAGGATGGCCTGGCCTGACAAGAAGAACAGCAAAGAAACCACTTCTCTCCAAGAAAAACAGCAAGGACAGACTGATAGCAAAAAGCACAGGGATGGTCCTGAGACCACTCATGTGTGGGGTTACTTCTCATCCAAAGGAGTAAATTCAATCAGAATTTTGCCTAAAGGCACAGCCATGAATAAAGAATGGCACCAAAACATTCTCCGAGAGTAACTTCTCTCAACCGCCCAAGATAAGTTTGGTGAAGAACAATGTCTTTTCCAGCATGATAGAGCACTGTGCCATAAGACAAAGTGATAAGTAAGTGGCTCAGGAAACAAAACATCAAAATTTGGGGTCCATGGCCAGGAAACTCCCCAGACCTTAACCCCACTGAGAACTTGTGGTCCGTCCTCAAGAGGCGGGTGGACACACAATAACCCACAAATTCTCCAATCATTGATTATGCAAGAATGAGTGGCCAACAGTCAGGATTTGGCCCAGAAGCTGTCAGCATGCCAGGGTGAATTGCAGAGGTGTTGAAAAAGAAGGGCCAACACTACAAATTTTGACTTTGCATACATATAATGAAACTGTCAATAAAAGCATTAGAAATTGATGAAAAGCTTGTAATTATACTTCAGTACACCACAGACACAAAAAGATCTAAAAACACTGAAGCAGTGAACTGTGTGAAAACCAATAGTTGTGTCATTCTAAAAACCTTTGTCCACAACTGTTTGTCATTCAAGGCTGCATTTTTTTAAAAATTTTTTTATCCGTTCTAAATCAGAATATGTGATCCTTACACAGGTTGCTCCGTTTCTCCACAAAGTAATTTTTGTTCCACATCCCTGAAGGAAATCAAGTAGTATCAACAGCAGCAACTTTTTAAGTTTCGGAATTATTTACGCTGTATTTTCATACGGTCATCTGGGTGTTGTCAAGTGTGTCTTGGCTCATATCAATACTCTTATCACTACCTGGCTGACACATGACATATGGTGGTGCAGTATTGCCCTATCAAAGATAAACATTCAAGTCTAGGCATGTGCCATGCAGGATAGACAGCCTTTTATACGTGCTGCTGAAAAACGAACTGCATTTCAGTTCAGTTCATCCAGTTCCATCATTACTGACAGGCCCCTGATTTTTTTGTAAACACGGAGTAACTACTATCTCTAGAAATGATTGTAGCAAAAGGCAACATATAAGCTGTTTGCTGATGATAAAAATGTGAACTACTCCATGATTAAGTGCAGCTCGAGGTCAATTTATTATTGCTAACCAGTTCCAGGTTATTCTAAAAATGTTATTTGCTTAATTTAGACTTTACTGTGCAAGTCAGTGTTGCAAGTATAAACCCTATGATAACTTAATTTGATCTGTAAATATTGACTCTATTATGAAAGAAACTGTTGCTATGCCTTTTCATTTAAAACAGAAAACAGATTTACAACAACATGATTCCAAAAATAGTGTCTGGCTTTGCGTGATATCTGTCACCAAACACTGATTTTTCAGGTTACAAAGGTCACTGTAACACCCAACACATACATGGGTGGAGAATTTTGTGTTAAGCTATGGCAGCAATCGTGCTAACAAACCCACCCACTTTTGATTTCCTTATTTTTTATTTGATGAAGCTGATATCTGCAACTGATTAATGAGTGCACATTCAAACACATGCAGGACAAAAAAAAAAAGAATGAAAACTAATAAAAGAGGGAGGGAGGGATGTTTGCAACATTCATGCATCCGTTTCAAAGTAAAGTAAAACAGATTTTCATTAAAAATGCTTTGTTGGTGTGAATAAGCAGTAACGGATAATAAACACAATCTGCAACTAAACCCCAAACTGATGCAGTTATAACGAAATAGTTTAATTAGGTCTTGTACAACAGCAAATACAAACAACTGCTGCTGCCTACAGAATACGGCACTGATGAAGCATTAGATCAAAAATTGTCTGAAGAAGCTATAGACGGAACCAAAATACAATAAGACATATTTTGCCTTCCATAACCAGTTCACACAGCAAGTCAGATCAGTCCATTCTTTTTCTAAATAACTGTGGCATCCTTTTGTACTTGATGGTCACACACAGTCCACAGCTTTAACTCTCAACTTCAGCCTGCTTCTGTTCCTCTTCTGGAGATTTCTCTGTTGCCGTTTCCGTCTGCTCCATTTGGACACGTCGACGCTCTGCCTCTGTTATCGTCATGGGGTGAAGAGGGAAAAATCCAGCCAACCCTGCAGAAGGGCAGAAAGGACAGAGGAAGATGACAACGTTCGCAATAAGCATTTCAAACAAACAATCTACAGCAGACACCTGAACGCCCTAACAACTGTTTGAACTTAAGGACCCGATACATTTAGGATAATGTGAATTGACTGTTTACCTCCCATCTTCATTTAGTGTAGGCAGGAATTTACTCCAGTGGAGTGGAACATCAGATGTTTGTTGTAACTCTAATATACATTTGATATGTACAATCTGTGTTTCTACAATCCTTCGAACAAAAGGGTTGCTAATGTCAGTTGTGGACACAGTGCAAAAGTCATTGTTAAGTGTGTGCAAAGCAAATAAAGATTTCAAGTATGCCTGTAAAAGTTAGGGAAGGACCAGTTCTTACGTATAGGATGATGATAAAATTGCCCAATTCTATACTTCAAAAGAACAAGCTTAAGTAATACACACCTAGAAGTTTGGCAACTGGTTTTGTAGGGTGTGCTCCACAGCCGATCCAGTACTTGAGCCGGTCGAAGTTGAAACTGACAAGTTTCTCGTTGTAGATGTTAGGAAGGGGGTCGTAGGAACCCAGCTGCTCTATATATCTACCATCTCTGGCCCTTTTGTTGTAAGCCGCCACAATGCGATAAAAGGGTCTGTTAGCTTGTTTGTGGCCTGCAAGAGCCAATCGAATGACAACTTGGCCCCCATGGTACTTCTTTAGTAGGAATGACGCTGCAGAAGGAAAAAAGCACCAAAGGTATTGTCAAAGAGAGGAAAACACACATTTTTATAAACTGTTACATACCCATATGTGTAAATAAATGTTATACTGTCAGAGGAATTAACCCACCACCAAACCTACAGTTTAAAACCTTACTTGGCACCCATTATTGTCAATGTCACTGCTGCCTTAAACAAAAATACTTTATTAAACAGCATGAGGCAAGATGAGTAAATCTGAAGTGTCCTCTTGCACTTTGTTTATGTACTCATCTTTTGTTGAGCTTTTCACCTTTATTCTGAAGTACCTTGTGACTGTTCTTGTCCTACACATAATATATTTATATGTTCTAATTAAGATTAACTTGTTTTATCGTGCAAAAATGCCAAATCCATTCCTATGATTTAATTCTGTGTGTTTTACATTTACTTTAAGTTTTAAGTGCTGTGTTTTAACTGTTGGAAGAAAAAAAAAGAGCTGACTAACAAAACTGTGACTTGTAACTATTATACATATTAATACACTTTACACACATTTGCTTGAAGTAACTGTGACTTTTGAGTCTTTGTTAAAGTCTTCATTTTTTTAAGCAGCATGAGAGAAAACTATAAACTTGCTCCTTATGCAATATGTGAAGCATATGTCAACACACTGTCTTTGTCATTTCTGTAAAACAGCACAATTATTTACACAGTAATTCCTCTGTATGAATCAGCAGCACTAAATGGGTAAAGTAAAGAAAAATAAAAGAGTAACAAGGAGGTAAAAAGTCCCAGGGGATGTTGTGACATTTGAAAAAAGAAAAACATACTGGTATGATCTCAGAATAATTTTGTATATTGGTAATTGTGCTAGTCAAAAAAAGAAACACACACACACTAAAGTAAAAAGGAATAAAATAAAATTGACTGACACAAAAAAGGATTTATATGAATCCTTATAGTCACACTATTCATGTACACCCCACTCTCAGTATTTTCTATATACTCGGTATATGTTCACTATTAGGAAACAAAAGTGAAGTTTGGGAAAAGCTGAATGCTGTCAATAACCTTATCATGTAAATAAAACAATAGAAAAGGGGAAACAGGCACAACATGTATTCATTTTCAATATGATTAAATTAGGTTGATTTAGTTTTAATGTATTTCCTCTCATCTCTAAAATGCCTACTTGTCACTGTTGTTTGCTACAGCCCTGGTTACTTCCACAGTACCTACAGTTATATAAGTTGTACATTTTTGTAATTTTGTATTATCCTTCTTATCAAATTAATTTATCCTATAAAAATTAACTGCATATTATAAATGTGTGTATATACACACATTTATAATACACACACACACACAACACTTTATTAGGCACAACTTGCTAATACTGGGTTGGACCCCCTTTTGCCTTCAGAATTGTTTTAATTCTTCATGGCATAAATTGAACAAGGTCCTGGAAACATTCCTCAGAGATTTTGGTCCATACTGACATGACAGCATCACACAGTTGTGACCAATTTGTCAGCTGCACATCCATAATGCAAATCTCTGTTCCTCCAAATCCAAAGTTGCTCCATTGAACTGTGATCTGGTGACTGTGGAGGCCATTTGATCACAGTGAATTCATTTTCATGCTCAAGAAACCAGCTCGAAATGACTTGAGCTTTGTGGCATTATGAGTTATTCTGCAGCCATCGGAAGATGGGCACACTGTGGTCATAAACGGTCGAACATGGTCAGCAATACTCACCTAAGCTAATGGTACTAAGGGGCCCAAAGTGTGAAAGAAAATATCTCCCACACCACCACCTGAGTGAGTCACTGATACATGGCAGGATGAATCCATGCTTTCATGTTGTTCTCACCAAATTCTGAACTTCTGATCTTCAAGGTTCAACTTGTTGTGCATTCAGAGATGCCCTTCTGCACACCTCGGTTATAGTGAGTGGTTATTTGAGTTATTGCTGCCTTCCTACCAGCTCAAAGCAGTCTGGCCATTCTCCTCTGAACTGCTGCTCACTGATTTTTCTCTTTTTCTGTATAAACCCTAAAGATATTTGCATTGGAAAATCCCAGTGGATCAGCAGTTTCTGAAACACAGACCAGTATCAAAGTGGCTTTCTTCCCTATTCTGATGCTCAGACTGAACTTAACTACATGCCGAAATGCTCTTAGTTGCTGCTATGTGATTGAATGCTTAGATATTTGCGTTAATAAACAGTTAAGCACGTGTACCAAACAAAGTATTCAGTGTGTGTGTGTGTGTGTGTGTGTGTGTGTGTGTGTGTGTGTGTGTGTGTGTAGTGTTTTAATATTTTCTAGTCTTCATAGTCCCAGGCCCTGCTGACCACAAGAGAAAAAAGCCTGTTAGGACGTGAATACTCACATAAATGTACCATGATGTCTGCTGAAATGTCCTGCAACAAACAAAAACAAATCACCTTTAAAACAAAGTATAAATATCTATAGTCGATAAGTATAACGACAGCAGCTGTTAATATTCCTGAATACGGCGATAATACTACTGAAGATAACCGCTGACTTTGACGGTGCACAGGATCTCTTGTTTTAAGAGCGATAGGTTCAAAAATAACCAAAACATAATAAAATACCTCTAAGGACGTACAGACAAATCTTATCAGATGTCGCCTCTTTTTTAACACACGGCACGGACGATGTATCAGACGATAAGAAGCGTATGTTTTCCACTTGAAAAATAATGTGACATTTGTCAGTGCGCGGACATATTTAGACAGGAAGTGACGTACAATGGCGTCATTTTATCCCCGGGACGCTAGATGGCGGAGTGGCACTGCTGTCTGCTGCATAGTCAACTGAAGGCTCACGCCAGCTATTTAACCTGTGCAAGAAGACTGATGTTAGTAAAGTGAATTCCCGTATCAGTCTAAAATATTTCCTGACTCATTCTGGGAAAATTAAATGACGGCCTTAAAAGTGGTCCGAGAACAGCAATGTAGGTAATTATAGACATGCATCCAACTGGAAGAGGTAAGAGTTTTCATAATCTCATAATCTCTATGAAGTAAAAGTTGCTGCAACATAAAAGTAATAAATAAAACTGCCAGTTTTATATATATATATATATATATATATATATATATATATATATATATATATATATATATATATATATATATATATATATATATATATATAACTTAAAACTGCTCTCCACTACATGAAGAGGAGGAAAACTTTTAATCATTATTCAATTATTACTCTGAATTGTAGTGACTACAAATATTGAGCAGCATACAGTGGAACCACAAAAATACCACAAGCTTGTACTCAGGTAGAGTAATTGCACTCTTATAGCTTTTTGCTGTATCTGGCAATAAATAAAACACAGATTTTAGATGTCAGTACTCTGTAGTGAATATACTTATTCTAGTCAGTGGACAAACAGGCCTAATTCAACTGTGAATACAGCTAAATGAACACTCAAATTAACCAAAAGGAAATGCTACAAATTCTTGAATGAAAATAATTAGAGTGGAGACAAGTATATTACACCAGCCATTTCTTTTATAGTTTTGAGATGGCAAATATTATCATCTATCACTCAAAGTGAGGCTGTTTGGTTGCAAAGGTGTTATCACTATCAGTCATGTAATTCTTCTCATCCTGCCTGTAATTTCCATTTTACATGTCTGCAACTTTGAATTTCAAAGCCGTTTTCTACTGTTGACCTCACGGCTGATTTCTTGAGAGTGATGATGAATTCAGGGATTCGTTGCTTTGCCCGATGTGTCCAAGTTTTCTGGCCTCTCGTTGCCCAACTGCTCCCCTACCACTACTGGTCTCGGAACATGGTGATTTCACACTCCTGTTGTATAAAGCTTGTTTTTCTGTGAGTGTGTGTGACACACATGTGAGGAGAGGTCACCGAAGACACACAAAAAGAGATGGGCCCTTGTGTGTAATTCTGGATTTGTCCAACTGTTGCTGCGTGACACAACGCTGGTGATTACTTAAGAGATGTTACTCAAGAATATCTTTTTCATTTAATGGATTGCATCCTTCATTATGCTTTTAGAAAATTATACATGCAAGAATGAATCAAAACTTGGACTCATTCATGCAGCAGTACAGCTGTCCATATTGTAAATTATTTTACAAGGAAAACATGAAAAATATTGAAGCCAGTGCTCTCTGGAGTTCCAAAATCAAAAGTATTTAATGGTGTATTGTATTTAAAACAAATCTATGTAATTGACTCAGTTTATCATTATCATAATCCTCAATTCTTTAATTAGATAGAATAACAAGATTACAAGCATATTAGTTTAAAAAGATTTCAAAATTTTGTTATTTTGGTTTGTCACAAAAATCACTTCAGCACTGAAAACACTTTCTTCTCAACACCCACGGTTGGAATTTGGATCATTACTGAGTGACCATGATTTTTTTTTCTGTGTAAAAAATCTGAAAATGAATAGAGGCTTTACACAGTTAGGAAGCAAACAAAATGCATCTTACATGGTGAATCGGCAATGCATGATTATCTGAACGGTGACATTGATTCTAGTTGTGGCTCACTCTCTCGTGAGGACCCCATGCTCTTTGGAATACCAAGACGAGTTGTTCCTCCTCTAATCATCTGTGACAGTTCAGTTAGAGACGCTCAGATGACCAGATATTTTACTGGGAAGAAAGCAAGAGGAGTCTGCGTTAAATGAAAGAGGCTGCTCCAGATGTTTAAGTCAAACATGTCTGGATTTAATTTGATTATGGGAGGATGCTACCACTATTTACTGAAAACTTTGCATTCACATTATGTTTTTATAAAAGCCTCTGCCCTCATGTGCGACATATATTTACATTTTCCTTTTATTGTAAGATAAGCATAAATGACACTCTTTTTATTTTTAACCTGGATGGGTTAAAAATTCACATGATTTGCATCAATTAAGAACAGGTGACATCTTCTGACATGTTTATTTACATAAGTAGAGAAGAGAGAAATATTTAGCTTAATTCAGACCTTCAAGGCAGAGGTTGATCGACTATTTGAAAACTTACAGGTGATTTTTGCATCACAACTTTCTTAATTAAATGTCTCATACACAGAGACATGCATCCAATATTGGATTGGATATACACTCACCATCTATTTCATTAGGTACACCTGTTCAATTCCTTGTTAATGCAAATATCTAATCAGCCATTCACATGGTAGCATCTCAATGCTTTTAGGTATGTAGAAATGGTGAAGTTCAAACCAAGCATCAAAACTGAGAAGAAAGGATTTAAGTGACTCTGAATGTGGCATATTTATTTGTACTAGTCAGCTTGGTCTGAGTATTTCATAAATGTGATCTACTGGGAATTTCCCACTCAACCATTGCTAGTGTTTACAGAGAATGGTTATAAAAAAGGGAAAATATCCAGCGATGGTAGATGGCTTCCTCCGGCACGTTAACACACTACATCACAATGCTCAAATCATGTCAAAATTCACTGAATCTTCTTGAACATGACAATGAGCTAACTGTACTCAAATCTCTTCCACAGTCACCAGATCTCAATGCAATCGAGCACCTTTGGGATGTGAGGGAACGGGAGATTCACATGATGCATCTGCAGCTGACAACTATGGAGGACCTGCGTGATGCTATTGTGTCAATATTACAGTTGCATCATAATAGCTTATTGCCCACAATAAAATTGGTATAAATTTATACATGATATAAAAGTGTCAAATCATGATATTATTGCTCTAGTGGTGCCTTGTGTTTTGCACTCCATATGGCAGGAAGGGCAAATGGTGGATGGAAATTACTGATGCAGTTACATGGTGGAAAAACAGGGCTTTCAGCAGGTGGTTAAAAAGCTCGACCCACAATACAAAATCCCAGTTGGAAAATGATTTTCAGTTTTACTATGTGACAGTATATCCAGTATATATTATATTATATAGTATATCCAGTTTCTGAAGAGTTACATGGTTAAGTTACTTTAGTTATTGTTAAACTAAAGTTTTAAGCAGTTGTGTTATATTTTTTACTTTAAATTTCCAGGGAAAACACTACCTAGGCTACTTTTGTGTTTACATTTGACTTATGCTATTTCACTACTATTGCATTATAAAGCTGCTGCGGCTGCTGCTGGCACCTTTTTTCAATAGATTCACTCTTCAAATTAGTTACCAGTGTCTTGTCACCAGTGTCAGTACCTCACTGGAAAAGAAGGATGGAAAATGTCCTTCATTTGCTTGATATGAGTGCTGCTGCCAGCAAGCTGTAAGCATTAATACAATTTTGTTCAGTATATTTTCTTCCAGTATCATCAGAAATATCATTACCACAAATTTTGAGGCTGTATCATCCACCCCTTGTCAATATGGACCAGAATCTCTGAGGAATGCTTCCAGCACCTTGTTAAATCTGCACCATGAATAATTAAGGGAGCTAAAGGAAAAAGGGGGTACAACCCAGTACTAGTAAGGTGTAACTAATAAACTGGTCAGTGAGTATTTGTCTCTGTGTAATTGTATCTCTTGTTTATTCCACACATTAATCACATAAAAAACATAAAAATATATATTAACTGGGGAAATTTAGAGGTGGACAGCATATGTATTACTGAATACAACCAGTTCTTCCCTAAGCTAAGCTAAGTGGCAAATGCCTGTAGCTTTCACTTTAAGCGACAAATATCAGAAATTTGTTTCCATATTCAAGTGGGTACTTACTGTGGATGACATTACCTTGGCCTCCAGTAACACTGTGAGAAATCTTGGAGTCATTTTTGACCAGGATATGTCCTTCAATGCACATATTAAACAAATATGTAGGACTACTTTTTTGCATTTGTGTAATATTTCTAAAATTAGAAACATCCTGTCTCAGAGTGATGCTGAAAAGCTAATTCATGCATTTATTACTTCTAGGCTGGACTACTGTAATTCATCATTATCAGGCTGTCCTAAAAGCTCCCTGAAAAGCCTTCAGCTGATCCAAAATGCTGCAGCTAGAGTACTGACAGGGACTAGAAAGAGAGAGCATATTTCTCCCATATTGGCTTCTCTTCATTGGCTCCCTGTTAAATCCAGAATTGAATTTAAAATTCTTCTTCTCACATACAAGGTCTTGAATAATCAGGCTCCCTCTTATCTCAAAGACCTTATAGTACCGTATCACCCCAATAGAGCACTTCGGCTCTCAGACTGCTGGCTTACTTGTGGTTCCTAGGATACTTAAGAGTAGAATGGGAGGCAGAGCCTTCAGCTTTCAGGCCCCTCTTCTGTAGAACCACCTCCCAGCTTGGATTCGGGAGAGAAACTTCCTCTCTATTTTTAAGATTAGACTTAAATTTTTCCTTTTTGATCATGTTTATAGTTAGGACTGGATCAGGTGACCCTGAACCACCCCTCAGTTATGCTGCAATAGGCCTAGACTGCTGGGGGGTTTCTATGATGCACTGAGTATTTGTTTTCATTCACCTCTTTTTACTCTGCTTATACCCCACTTTGCATTTAATCATTTGTTATTATTAATCTCTGGCTCTCTTCCACAGTGTGTTTTTTTTGTCCTGTCTCTCTCCCCTCAGCCCCAACTAGTCATGGCAGGTGACTGCCCCTCCCTGAGCCTGGTTCTGCTGGAGGTTTCTTCCTGTTAAAAGGCAGTTTTTCCTTCCCCCTGTCACCAAGTGTTTGCTCATACACTTGGTGACAGGGGGTCATTTCTCTGTAATTATTGTAGGGTCTTTACCTTACAATATAAAGCGCCTTGAGGTGACTGTTTGTTGTGATTTGGGGCTATATAAATAGCATTGAATTGATTTCTTAAACTGCTTATATTAAAGGAAAAAATATTGGCAAAAAACAATAAGACTCCCTTCTAAACATCTGTAATGCTGTATTACAGATGTTTATGTGCCTTGCTGTAAACATACTGTCCTCCAGCAACATGTAACTTAATCCTACCATCTAGGATACCTGCAGACCCCAGAGATATACTTGTGTCATGTCTCATGGATGCTTTATCCTATCATTCTGGTTTTTTTATGACTTTGTCCATATCATTGTGTCTGGTTTCTTTTTAAAAATATTAATGTGTCGGGGTCATGGAGGGACAATCAAAGACACTCAGTTTCAGCATCTGTAGATCAATAGATGAAGCTGTTTAATCTGTTTATTTTTCTCATAGATCCTAATTTAAAGTATGACATATCCTATGGTAGAGGTACTCTTTCAGGTATTTTGAAGGAGACAGATGGAGAGGCAGCATGTGCCCAGTGCTTTGCATTAAAGACAAGTTAATTAATAATGTGGATGTTACATATGTTGGTAGGGTGAGGATTAAAGAGAATGTGCATGTAACTGAAGATCAAGAATGATATTTTAAACTTGGGAGTTTTATGTTCATATTCATAAGATTCTTCAGCCTGGTTAGTCGGAATAATGGACCTTTTGAATCACAGGCGCCGTGTGACTTCTAGACTGTCAGCTCTTTGTGATTTCCTCTGCTTTTTTAAGCATCTGTGTCCTTCTTGAGCAGCAATAGATGTTATGGTTGCAGAGAGCACCTAATGGAAAGACATGATTCGGTCACAGATAGGGGGTCAAGTGATCTCCTTTTTCTGGAAGCATCTTTCAGATGTTGTGGTGAGACTAATTGTGATTGCATGCAAAAAGGAGGCATTACTTATATCTTCACTAACAAAGAGACCTTTTCATTTTCTGTTTCTTTTTCTAATATTTGTCAGCTCTTGCTGCCGCAGATTAAAGCAAAGATGTTCTGTGTTCTTTGAAAGTGAGAGGAATGTGTTTGTCTGCCCAAGTCAATAAAATATTAAATGTTCTGAGTAAAGCACAACTTGTCTCTTGTGAAAAAAATAGGGTGTAACCCAAATTCTAGGTTTTAACCTTCGTTAATATTCTTACAAAATATTGGTAATAGCTCCAAAATGGTGCCCTGGCTTTCTTTTCACAGCAAGCAAAGCGGAGCGTACACTGTATTTTGAATTGGACCTTGTTGCAATAACACTTTCAGTCATTTGGATGTTGCCCAACACAACCTCAACATTGTGAAACTGAAACCAAACTAATTATATAAATTAAGTTACATCATTTATTTTAGAAATTGTATGAATCTGAATATTTGGAGATTCTGACACTTTCCTTTATCATCAACTTTTAAAAAAAAAATCAGGTAAAATAAGGTGATCTGTTAACATATTTGGGTTAACAGGGTGCTGATGGCATCCATTTTAATCAGCAAGCCACTTCTTGCTGAGATTGAATACATTTTTTATTCTTATTTATTCGTTCAAAGACCAGAAATAAACACATTTCACAAACAGAAATCTCACAGAACAATCATATAGCATACAGTAAATGTCTGCATGGTCAGTTCACTGTAAACATCCGCTTTCAACAAGATAATATCCCCAAGATTATTTCTCATAGACAATCTCATGCAAAATAAAAATAAACTATGGCCTTGTGACCGTGTAGAAGAAATATGAATAGACAAAAACATGTTCAGTTTCCAGTGAGAAAATTGCTTTTTGATGGCCTAAACAACATAGTTAGACCAAGAAGCTCTATCAAAGTAAACACTGATTCCAGACAAGTAGCGCGTAAGATATTATTTGTTTAACTCTACTTTGACAGCTACAGTTGCAGTGGAGATTCACATTACATGTACTAAATATGAAAATAGTGTACTATAAATGAAGCACTGTTGCATAATAAACATTAGCTGTGTTATATATTTATATATATTTACAATTTACTTAATCCTTAATTGCAATCATACCAAATTACTTAATTTATGAATGAGTGATGATTGCAAACTACTTTGATATAAGATAATATTACTCAGGTTTAACAGATAACAGTTAGTTTAATTTCAGTAGACAGACACCCTCTCTATTTTCAAGATTAGTCTTAAAACTTTCCTTTTTGATCAAGCTTATAGTTAGGGCTGGATCAGATGACCCTGAACCACCCCTCAGTTATGCTGCTATAGGCCAAGGCTGCTGGGGGGTTCCGTAATGCACTGTTTCTTTTCATTCACCTTATTTACTTGTTTATACTTCACTCTGTATTTAATCATTATTATTAATCTCTGCCTCTCTTCCACAGCATGTCTTTTGTCCTGTCTCTCTCCCCTCAGCCCAAACGGTCACAGCAGATGACTGCACTCCCTGAGCCTGGTTCTGCTGGACGTTTCTTCCTGTTAAAAGGGAGTTTTTCCTTCCCACCATCACCAAGTGCTTGCTCATAGGGGGTCATTTTGACTGTTGGGTTTTGTCTGTGCTATTGCAGGGACTTTACCCACGATACAAAGCGCCTTGAGGCAACTGTTTGTTGTGATTTGGCGCTATATAAATAAAATTGAATTGAATTGAATTAAATTAAAGAAACTGAATCCTTCTTGCAGCACAGCCCTGGTCCAAAAAGCACATCAGGAGTTCACATCCCCAAATCTCTGAGAGTACTCCTTTATTTCACATTTTTCTTCCTCTTTTCAAATTTTCTGTGGTAATATCCATGAAAGATACATACATTTTTGCTAGAATGTCTTCCATAGAGTGGTATAGTACCATCACTATGGAATTGAGGTAAAAACTGTGAACATTTCCTTTAATTTTCAAATCCAGGGATCTGATTAAACTTATTCTAAAAGAGGATGTGACCAACATTTACATCATAAAACAGCCACTGGAAACAGATACGGCTAATTGAAGATAATATTTGATCACATTCAGTCAACACATCACATTGTGATTTCTGCTATAACAGGTCATGACCTGCTTCCTGTGCTGCTGCTCTCCCCGGACCTCTGTTGGCAACGCTGAAACGGCAGAGCCACACTGGTAGGTTGTGTGAGAGGACAAGTGGATTTGGCATGCACATCAGAGCGTGATACCCAAGCTTTTTGGTCCTATCACATGCCACACACACACGCATGCACGCACACACACACACACACACACACACACACACACACACACACACACACACACACACACACACACACACTGAAGTATAACACACACAGAGCATTTCTGGTCGTGTAAAATGGATTGTAACACTGGCCACTGTAATGAAATGATGCCAGCAACCCACAGTATTCCTTTACAGCCAAACTCACTACAGGTTTAAGTGTACTTTTCCTGTCCAGTGTGGTTATTACAACATGAAATGGGAGCTTTACCAGCTGTAGTTTTTGTTTGTCTTGATGTTTTTTTTTTAATTATTTGCCTTTTGGGATTGGTCAAACAGTAGTTCTTCTGACATATCCCTTAGGTTTAATGCACTGGACACATCACAATTTTGTTTCAGCACGAAAAAAGTGAATTTTAGTTTAATTAGATCAATAAGCAACTTTCTAATCAATAGAAAAGCCCCTCTGGTTGTGTTCTAGTCAAACCTTTGAAGGGATTTTGAGGCAAGTGACGAATATCATCAAGGACAAATTCTTCCAAAATGCCAGTTGACTGATTTAGTAGCAGACATGTTCACGCATGCTTCAGGGAAATCTGTTCGTCTGTGATCTTCCACATTTAGGTGTTTGTGTAACCTGTTTATTGAACACCCAGTAGCAACGCAGAGATTTCTCAGTGTGCAACTGTAAAAATGCCCTTCTCCGAGGATACTGACACTAAACCAAGAGCAGCCTTATCTTAGGGACATCGTAGGCGGCCATGACAAGTTATACACCATTTAAAATGTTGCATTATCTCAATGCGTTTGTGCAGGTCTGAGGCAAATCATCAAAGACATGAGATCAGCGGTTGGCTATGACATGGTACCTTGTTTATGCAAAACTCAGAGTAGCAGGCATCACATTAAACTCTCACAACATCCTTACATAAACAGATGTTACAGAAACTGGTGTATTTGAAATGGAAGTGTGATTTCATATGGCACTAAAACAGAGAGGACTCCTTCATTGGTTGTCTGTTGCATTAAACAGAAGAGGGCAGGTGAGCTCTGTTGTGGGCCGATAAGACCCTCGGGATATGCAGACAAGAGGTCTTCTAAGATATTGTTTAAGTCGGATAAAGGAGCACTGTTGCACTTTCTGAGGCTCTGAGGAGACAACAGTTGCCATCAGCGCTTTATCCTGTGCCTTGTATTATATGCTTATTTGTTTCCAGTTGCTTCCTGGTTGTAGGATTGCTCTCATTTCATCACTTTATATTGTGTGTCTTTGTGCACTATCTCCACCCATCAGACTAGTTTTGGACTTCTTTCTTTCTATTCCAGACCTCTATCTACTGTGTCACATCACTAGTTTTGCTGTTCGTGCCAAGTGAAGGTGTTACTGAAGATAAACAGAATTCACACTATAATGAGCAGTGACAGGATGTCACCCACTCTGCCACAGATCAAACCCCAGCCCGCTGCTTCCACCCTTGCACCCACCTGCACCCATCCAGCTGAGACTGCCTGTTCGTGTGATGTCACCTGCAAACCCCACTAATTTCTGCAGAACCAATCAGCCAGCTGATTCTGTGGCAACAAGACTTGTTTTTGCAAAGTTTGATCATCTTTTGTTTCTCACGTGCCAAGTTCTCTGATTTCTTTGTAAATGCAGGAAGAGTTGCCCTCTCTAAGTGGCCTTTAGCTGTGTTTAAGCATCGGTTGAGTTATAGATTTCTCCATGACTCATAATTCAGGCTCCAGACTTAGATGTCAACATAACACATGTTGTTTTTCCTCCGCCCCTGCCACACATTGTGTGTGAGCAGCGAGTGAGTACATGACCGATAACAAGAATGAGAAACAATTTTGTTTGATATCTTTTGCTCTAAAGCTGTACTTAGCAACTTTTTTGGCTTGCTTCAAAAGGAAACAATGTGACTTTCAGTTGGAACAGATAGCAGATATTTCAACTAAAGAGTGATTTTCCCACTCTGATTGTTTCATTAGAGGAGTCTTTTAGAGAACTGAAGCTAAAGTTCTCAGTTTTAACCGATTTTTTTTCTTGTTCTTATCACTGAAATCCTCTTGACCTCTCAAGCTGAGAGTCGCTTTTTCTTTAAAGGCTTCTACACACAATAGATTTTTCATGTTTGTATATTTATTTCTTTATTTTTCTTTTGAAAATGTATTTTTCCACACTGGCTGACTTGCTTTTTGCCTTTCAATATCTCACCATATCTGTTGGGGTTTTTTTATAAAAAGTATGTGCTGTGTATATTGACCCAGGATGAGATTGAACACTGAGATTTCCAGTTCACATGCTGGCTAACATGCCCTGAATGAGTTTAAAGAATCACTGCCTCCTTGCTCTCGTTATTAACCAAGCGTCACCTTGTCAGACCCTACATGCCTGTTCAGAGCTCCTCCCCCTGCCACACATAATGAGATGAATATCTCAAATCAGCTTTCTTTAATTACAGTTACAACACATAGTAAGCTTTTCACCAGTCTCCTCCTTAGAAGGCATTTTATACACTCTCTATCATGATAAAGTAATTCCCATAAGGAAGTGATTACACATTTGGATAACTCTGCTGTGAAAATGTCTCAAGTTAACAAGGCAATGGTGGAAGTGCAGCCCTCTCGAAGCAGCACGCTGTATCGTATCATTAGGAAAACCCCCCTTCAGAGCCTCGAGCCTCCCAGTGGAAGTAAACTATGAATTGGAGGCAGTGTGGTAGTAAAAACAAAAAACTGTGCATTTGTGCAATGAGGAACTTTTTTTTTTTTGAACTTTTTGGGCTGCAGTTTATCACACTGACAGTTGTTTTATAGGCAGAGATTATGCATGAAATACATTAAGTTCAAAACAAGTAAGAGAAACCATCCTTTGAGAGAAAAGACATATCATGGTTCATGTACCTCCGCAGATATTTAAAAAAAATTTAGAAACAATGAACAGAACAGAATGGCATATGCATAAGCAAATGGAAAAATATTTCATGCAATAATCAATCAGATTTGAATGGAAGCTTGTTTTTGCTACTGAAAAATGCCATTCATAAGTCAAATTTTTGTATTATTATGTTAAAATTTCAACTTACTAACTCAAACATCTGAGAAAATAACTCAAAACTGAGAAAATAACTTGGAATTTTGTGCAATTAAGTCAAAATTGTGAGTTAGCAACCTGAAATTTTGACTTATGGGCAGCAACAAAAGGGATTAAACAGAAAACTTATGTTTTCTGTTTAAGATCAAAATCTATATATAATTACCTACTTAATGTCCAATATCCAAGTCTTGAGTTTTTCTTTCTTTTGTTCCTTTTAACCAAGGACCAGATTTAAAAAAAAAACTTTTAAAAATGCAGCTATGAACAAACAAACAAACAAACATGTAATCTAAATATATTCAGCACATCGTTTGCTGTGTTCAGCACACTCCACACTCACCTAATGGAAGATAAAAGAACTGTTAAAATCTAAATAACAATAATGTTTATATCGACTTTGTTCAGCTCAGGAAAAGATAAAGCCTAAATTGGCGATGCCTCTCATCAAAGGTGTTTTCTCTTTTGTGTGCCTCAATGTGAAAGCTAAATGTGCATTGAGAGAATTCATGTAGATAGGAGAGGGGGAGGAAAAAAGTCTTCACCTACAAGCAAAAAAGAAACTTTGGTAATTGCCATAACACAAATAATGAGAGGCTATGTAGGAAAGTGTTTGAAGAGTGGTCCTGATCAAGATAAGATTGGAGACGATATCGTGAGTGAGAGGAAGTGTTTTTCTGTCTGCTGCAGCTGAAAGGAAACTTAAGTGACAGAGTTACTTATATGAGCTGCGCTAAACCCTGCAGAAACAACCAGGCCAAATGGAGTTTAGGGTGTGACAAGGAAAAACAGGAGCTAGACTCCACTTGTGCTCAGATGCATAATGCATGCATGCATTATGGCTGCAAAACTGTTGTTTGGAGCAGCACAAAGCTTTGAGGAAATTGCTTTTGTCTCCTTTTTCTACATAAATCAATTGTTAGAAATAGTGAAGCAGTAGTCGCCCACTAGTGGACACGTTACCGCCTTATTTGTGGCAGATGATAATAGCTTCAAACTTATTTAAAAAATATATATTCAAAAAGGTTAGTAAATTTTGATGCAGTGAGTGCCTGGTTTCTATATTAACAGAGGTCAAATTAAAGTAAAACTGACATGTATACAATAAAAATGAGCATCTCTCTTCAACACTTCTGATTCTGTTCATATGATTTTCAAAATCATGGTTCTTTTTGTGCAATACAGATTTGAACCTGTCAGGAAATGCTATGTTTGTGGATCTTCTTTTGTTATCACCTCTAAAGTTACTTGTGTGTTTTACAGACTTATTGTGTTGTTTTTGCTTGACTGAAACTAGCAAACTCTTTAAACTGGGTGAAAACTGTAACTGTTTAGCTTACAAATTATGACATAGCAAAAATGTTAGAATATAACCCAGAGCTGGGGGGGAAACAAAACACCACCAGTGTAGTTAAAAAATATTACAAACTAAACAACATGACTAAATGCATGATAATGTAAATTTTTTCTGCACACTGCTACAGCTTTTCTTTTGGGTGTAATTATAAACAGTCACATAGCAAATTAATATCAGGCTTGTAATAATTATCATAACAGAGGCAAGACCTAGTGGTGGTGAACCAATGATATTTGGGATGCAGGATTATTAGCTTTATTTGCGTGTCTTTGTGATTTCGAGAAAAAAAAATTGACATAGCCAAGCCTACCTGTTGTGTCGAGAGAAACAGAGAGGTGAAATGTTTCTGAAAGAACATGCTTTCCATAACAGAAATGTGCTGTTGTTTGGATTTCACATGATTGATGCTCGACTTAATCCAGTGTTCTCTGCGACTTCCCAGGAGGGTGAGGCGGTCTCTTTGTGCTTTTCTGTCCCGTGTGAAGCAAACCAAAGCGGGAGAGTGAGGGTCATAGCTATTCGGCAGGATACCAGATCCTTCCCACCGGCACATCTGCATGTGAAATCGCCATTTCACCCCTCCACACTCCCTAATTGTTGCTAAAATTATTTGTGAAATTGCCTTCCACCAGGAGTGTTTTCCACGGCAATTGTCACACAATTTTATATGCACGGTGGGCCCACAGAGTTGACACATGCACCTTTTCTTTTCTGCCATATGTGCTCTTTCTATTCCAGTTTAATAGTTGCGCATTATTTTTTAAACAATTACCTTTCAAGCAATTACGCTTGTGCGTACTCCAGCGGGGCAAGTCAACCTGTTGTCATCAATAGCGGGTCGATCCAAATGTTGTAATTACCACAAAAGCTATATAGGAGCGATTTAGATGTTCATGTTGCGCACATTTACTTAATTGAAAGGTTAACAAGCCAAAAGAATCTCACACTCAAACCCTCGCTAAGCTGTAACGCAGTTTGTCCATTCAGAAAACACATCTTTAGTCCGTGACTCAGTTATTATGTGCCGTCATTTCTTTTTCTTTTTTTTCTTCTTCTTTTTTTATTCAAACGAAGCGCCGCTGCATTCATGATGGAGTATTTCTGGATAAGGATACCTCTAAAATGTTGTCCAACACGTGATTTTATTAAATTCATTTATACATTTTTCCTGATGTGATTTTTCTTTTATTTGATTTTTCTGATATAATAATGCCCAACTACTAACCTGCTGATAATATGGTAAATATTTTAAATATTTCCATTTTATTTTATTTAAATAACATTTGGAATGTCTGGCTCTACTGTTGTTTCCAGGGCTGCATTTTAACTTGTACATACCTTTAATGTCTAGAAAGAAAGAAAGAAAGAAAGAAAGAAAGAAAGAAAGAAAGAAAGAAAGAAAGAAAGAAAGAAAGAAAGAAAATAAAGTGTTTTAATTTTTTAAATATTAATATTCCACAGGTTTGGACAGCTGAATGTGATGGAAGCAGACACACTTTGAAAAAATTGATTTAGAATAATATTTAGATAAATTAACATTTTGAACTGGTTTGGGTGCATGGGTTCTTATGAGAGAGGCAGCAGTGAATTAAAAGTGGAATGTGTTGCTCTGATTGGTCGGCCGGGTCCTGGCTAAACCCACTCTCTTTCATCCATAAAAGAAAGGGCAGTAAGCCTATGGGAGCGCTCGGCTGTCTCCTCCTACGACATGCACGAAAGTTGGCCACTTAAACTACTTCCAACCAGCCAGCAGACATTACACTGAATCCAAACTACACCAAGGGAAAAAGAATAACACCACATTTTTCTAACGCAGATAGTTTTGGTGCAACTCCTCCGTTTTGCAAACTTTCCTTTATAGAGATTTTTGTTTTGTTTGGTGCAGACTTTAATATTTATTTTTTGGCATATCCATCGCAGCAGAGGAGAGCATCACTTTTATTTTTCCCCCGGTGGAAGAAGGGCTAGTCCAGTTTCTCCGCCTGGGATTGGGATTTGACAGCAGCAGAGCATCTTTTTCAGCATTTTGATTACATTCAGGGTTTATATTTTTTGGCTTGGACTTTCTAAGAGTAGCAGTTCCGAGCAGATCCCGGTTTTGTGTTTGTCTGTGTAGCTACAGGATGGCTACCTTACCAGGAACAGTGCCTCGGATGGTGCGCCCTGCGCCAGGCCAGAACTACCCCCGAACCGGCTTCCCTCTGGAAGGTAAGAAAAATGACCACATGTGTTAAATATGTGAACTCGAACTGATAAAGATCGTCGGCTGTTCACTCTGTCAGCTTTCACCGTGGTGGTGACACAGAGCACAGTTTGTTATCGGCGGCATGCTGGGAAATAAAAAGATGGGTGGACAAATACGAGCCTCCAGTCAGTGCTGATGAAAGTTAACCCCAAGTCATGGTCAAAAGCAGCCTCATGTTGTTATGCTAAGTCCCTCTGAATTCACCGCTGTTACTTTACAAGACCTACATTTATTCTTCATTAATATTATTTTGAAACAGATTTTTAAGGATTTTTGTAAACAAATTATCTTGGTTGGTAATATTATTTAAATATTTGTGATGATGACATTTTTTATTTTTAGTGCATGCGTTTGTTTTATTTTTAAATAAAAATGCCCTAAATTGATTATTAAATGTTCATGAGTAAAAAAATTCTGCTTTCTTCTGATATATTTATATTTAGTGGTCTAAGTTTTCTGGCTTTTTCTGTCTATACGCACACAAAGCAATCTAATATATATGTATATAACTTTTTTAAATAACTTTTTTCAACTTCGATGCCCATCAAACTCAAGTCGTTTGAACATATGCCGGTGGTTGAAAGAAAAGGATCGTTTATTTGCATACATTTATGGAAACAGTTTTCCCCTTACAATCAGTTCGTGCTCAAGTGCTCTGGACTGAAATGTACAAAAACCACGTAGCTCGCAAGTTACTCCAGCTCCGGGATTTGTTCAAGTGTCCGGCTGCTGGAAATGGCAATAATACACACAGCAAAGAGATGGCTCAAAGGATCACATCAATATTTGTACAGCATGACTAGGAATAATCAAGGTGAGAAGTGTCACCCTCTTTAGTGTCTCTTGAATGTGAAATTGGATCCTGAAGTGGCCTTGGAAGCATCCTGTCAGCCAGACTGAGGCTGGTCGAATTTGGCACGATGCTCTCTTGAAAATGTATAATATGATAATGTGTGTAAACTGCGTCCCATTAAAAGTCAGGAACATAGCAAATATGCAGCTATTTGGCTATAATAATTTTTTGTCTGGTCTACTCTGAAGTGAGCAAAAGCTTCACAGAAAACGTGATGTGCTATTTGTATTGTTTGTTGAGACTTTTATTGTTTATTATTGTGGCACAGTATCCACGCCTCTGGGCCAGGGTAGGGTGAACCAGCTTGGCGGAGTGTTCATCAACGGGAGGCCCCTGCCAAATCACATCCGACACAAGATAGTGGAGATGGCCCACCACGGCATCCGACCTTGCGTAATCTCGCGACAACTGCGAGTTTCTCACGGTTGTGTCTCCAAGATCCTCTGCCGGTACCAAGAGACCGGCTCGATCCGTCCCGGGGCCATAGGAGGCAGCAAGCCCAGGGTGAGTGGGGGTCCATGGTCCAGGAAATGGGTCACAGTAGCACGAGGATGGGAGAGAGGCTTGGGGCTGGGGTGGGGTGGGGGGCATGACACCAGAGTGAACTCAAATCTGATGTTTGTGTTGTAATTGCAGATAAAGTGCAAAGACTGTGGCATAATAATAATAATAATAATAATAATAATAATAATAATAATAATAATAATAATAATAATAATAATAATAATTTTCCTCAAAGTGGCCAACACACCTGTAACATTTATTCTGTGGATCATAGAGATCTAAAATAAATAAATAAGACACAAAATAATAACAGCTAAAATTAAGAACCATACCTTTAAAGTATTTATTGTTAATTTTATTTATTTATTTCTGCTATAAAGTGGAACAATAAATATATCGAATTTTAAATGTGTATTATATTGATTAACCACAATATATTTGTGGTGTATTTTATTTTTTTTCTTATATTTTGATATTAGCTTCATAATGTTGTCAATAGACAACATAAGATTTCTCATTTTTCTGTTTCTTAGCCTTTATGGAGTCATGAGTCCATATCTCGACAAAAAAATATATGCATAATTTAGAGTTTGATTTATTTCCCTTATCTTAATTGTATGTCCTTTTCGTGGATCTTTCGGGGGTAAAAAAAAAAAAAATCATCGCATCTCAGTTAAAACTGAAATTCTTTCCTTTCCCTCTTTTGTCTTCCCCCCCTTCCTTTCACACCTTTTCAAAATTAAAGCAGGTGGCAACTCCTGACGTGGAGAAGCGGATCGAAGAGTACAAGAGAGAAAACCCGGGCATGTTCAGCTGGGAGATCCGGGATAAGCTGCTGAAGGACGGGGTGTGCGACAGAAGCACAGTTCCTTCAGGTGAGGCTTCATCTGGTAAGCTGCACTTTTTTTTTCCCCTACTACCAGCGAACACTGCAGCATCACTTCTGAATGAACATCACTTTGAATCCCACATGTTTTAAGCCTCAGTTACTGATAATAAAAGGCACACCTACAGCTGTTTGACCCAGAAAAAAAATCATCCTGTTGAAATGTGGCTTCAGTGCGCCATAGTGACTTCACATCATTGTATTACAGTGTAATTTTACTCCTTTAGTTTAGAAATATATTTTTAATATTTCCCTAGCGCTGCTGCTTCATGTAAAACTTTTTGCTGTGCTATTTTTGTGTGGTATATCCTTCTAAAAATGTATGATAGGATTATTATGGTTCTTTTATGGGTTTTAGGGCTAATCATCCGTTTACCTTTTTGTTGCCATTAGTGAGCTCCATCAGCCGCGTTTTGAGGGCCCGATTTGGCAAAAAAGATGACGAGGATGACTGTGATAAGAAGGATGAAGATGGAGAAAAGAAAACAAAGCATAGCATCGATGGCATCCTCGGTGATAAATGTAAGTTAACAGCAGAAAATATATGGCCCTTTTGTATATGTCTGAAATAAGAAATTATTATTATTATTATTATTATTATTATTATTATTATTATTATTATTATTATTATTTAGAGTAAATTTCAACCTTGTAATCAGGAAACAAATGTTTTAAATAGACTTCCTACTTCACGTCCTCTTGGGAAATTGTCCCACACCCGAGCAGCAGCTAAACGCAGAGAATTTATATCTGCTTTTAACTCCGAGCCAGCAGTTGTTCATTCACTCAATTATTTATGAGAGCCTTGGCAGAAGGTATTTAACTGCAGAAAATTAATTTGTGTAGCAAATTCCTCCTCATTCATTCAGTCATTTAACGACCTCTAAACGACAGCTGACAGTTGACCCATTTCACAATCGATGTCAGTTCACTGACATTTCACCACTTGTCAGTTAAAGTGGAAATCAGTGTTCATATTATTATTATTTGCTCTAATGCTGCTAGGCGAGAAAATAAAGCGTTGCAGGTATCTGCTGTCAGTGCCTGCCGTATTTACGAGGCACTTAAAAGGGTTTTGGTATATCCTGTTATATAGGATATGTACGTTTTGTAGCTTATTTTGTGTATATTAATTATCAAATGGTTAGACCATGAGAAATGCACAGCGTAGAATATCACAGGCAATGAGCATTAAATTAGAAAATTTAAGGCTAAAAGAATTTTGTTATTTGAGGTCGTTTCATTTTATTTGAGGTGGATTTTTTTAAACACGTTCTTCTGATTTTATCATCTTTTTTATTTTTTGATTTATTGTTTTTTGTTTTTGTTATTTTTTAGTTCTTTGCTATTATCCACGGTGGGGAGAGATGCGCAGTCTCCAAACATTATTCAGCTGATCAAACATTTGAATGGGTTTAAATGAATTTGATTTTTTTGATCACAAAAGCTTTTTTTTTTCTGAAAAAAAGAAAAGAAAAGACACCGCCGAGAATTTTTCAAACTTGAAGATGAACTTTACGAGCAAAACCTCCCCTCTATTGATGCTTTTCTAAAGTGAAGGGTCTGAGGTACAAAAGCAAATCCTGGAAAGCAGGGCAGCGAAAAGGAGAGTATGGGCCCATCCATTCTTATTCAAAAATCTGTTAAAAAAAAAAAGAGAGAAAAAACTTCGGACAAAGGGCAAGAAGAGACATAAAAGGAGATGAATTATTCAGCACGCCCCGCTGGTAGATAGTTTTGTAATTTTATATAATGGTCCGTTGGAGAAGAATCAACTGATAGCGTGAAAACGGTCTCTTTTTCTTTCACACCACGCGCTAATGTTAGAGGGAAAAATTCACCGTTTTGTTGCAAATATCTCCAATGTCCATATAGATGGGCTGTAAACCCTGCTGGTTCTAAACGACCAAAGGAAAGAAAAAAGCGCACGACTGGTGCACACGTTGGCAATATAATCTGATTTGTAAAGTGTTACCTGGGTTATCATCGCATTATTACTGACTTTTTTTTGTTGGTGCAAAATATAGACATAATGCTCCTGCTTCTATTTTTTTTCCTTAGCGCTGCTCATGTTTTAAATTGGGGTTGATTTACGTTGCTATAAAAAGAGACGCACCCTCTGCGTAATGCAGTTTAGACTACCAGCATCCGGATGGCATTTAATAATGTTAATACTTATTAGAGTAAGCACTGGAAACGATGGTTGCTGAATAGGTGGCTGTGTTCGTGCCGGGTGTAATAGCTTGCAGGCATGGTAAGAAATGTATTTATCCCCAATCAGCCCCTCACTCTCCGAGTTTGAAGCACAGCCCTTATGTGGAGAGGGGTTTTAAAGCAGATTAAATAGAGCCTTTTATTTCTTTTCACTTTCATCTCAGAGCGGAGCTCACAGTGGCTCGCCCTGGGCACAAAATTCATGAGATTTTTTTTTTCGTTTACTTATCCAGATTTTAAGACTTTATTTATTTATCTATTTGTTTATTAGGTCTGCGTATTTGATTTTCTCAGAGGTTACATCACGGATTTATCCCAGCTCTAATCTAGCTTTATTAAACGTGTATTTAGAGCCCTAACCATATTACAATAATGTAGATTTTATTTGCTGCATGACGATATCTGTTTGTTTGTTTGTTTTTTCACAAGATTGTAGTAGAAAGTAAAAAAAAGAAAAAAAAACTCAGAGTATGCGAGTGGAGAGCTTGGTCCACCCCCACAATTTGCGCAGAAACAAGTTTCCAGTCCAAGGTGTGCACTTCAGTTGTCATGCACGGCTATTAAAATCTGTCCCAGCGTTTTAATTGCGCACAAGAAAGTATTTAAAGACCGCGCAGCACAAACGTGGGCATCATTATGCTTTGCGCCACCCCGGTCAGAAGCAGAAGGTGAATCAGCTGCCTGGCGTCAATCTGCCACACTGATGCATCCAAACCGACCGTTAGATGCGGTGGAGACGTTCGATGGACATTTCAGCAAATCGTAGCATTACCTGAGGTCCTCGGTGTAATTAAACAGATGCCAGGAGGGATTATTTCAAGGCAGCGGGGAGGGAAAGTGACAGAGCAGCGGAGAGGTGTGAGGAAGCTAGACCAGCCCAAAGAGCCAGGTGGGACTGGGCAAGATGAGGTTATACTGTTACTGTAGATCCATAGTCAGTGAATTATAATTTGTAGTGTAATGAATGTGAGGCGCACACTGTATTGTCAAAAAAAATTATATTTAGATGTTATTATCGTTAGAATTTCCTTTTTCCATTTATGCTTGAGTTCTCAGTCTTTTTAAAATTATAATTAATTACTACGGGGAAAAAAAATTTCCGGTTTATCCCACAGTGCCAGGTAGCCTACATAAGAGCTCCTACAGAAACAAAGGTGGGGTGGGGGGGGGCAGTTTCTGCCTGTATAGTGATGAAAACGTAAAAAGCTGCCTCCTCTGCGCTTTCCACGTCACAAGCGCACATGCGGACACGCACGGGCGCGCGCCTTCGTGCACACACGCCCAGTCTCTAAGTGTATGGTAATATAATGTAGCTATATTTCGGGTCTAAAGCCGTGCTGAATGAGAAGGACAGGGGAATGAAGCGAGAGACCACTTCAAACAAATCCATCTGGAACAGTGTGTGAGAGAGATTCAGTGAAAGTATGGGGAAGTTATTTAGCTATTAATAACGTTTTTTCCTCAGGCATTGAGAGTGACTCCATCTGCACTTTCTCGCAGCTATTTGGCTGGGTGGAAATTGAGGGAGACCCAAATGTTGGGCAGAGATAACATACCCATCATAGCCTAGACCCTGCGCTGTGCTTCACTGCATTAAACTCGGATTAACCTCCCCTGTCCCCGCAGCCACTCAAGCCACATTTCACTGGAATTTACATCGGTAGGCCTACATTTTTTATAAAGGGGGCAGGAGCTGAAAGACATGACATCGTCGATATTATTATTATTATTATTATTATTATTATTATTATTATTATTATTATTATTATTATTATTAGTGTATTTTAAGATAAGCGGTCAGATTATTTGGAATGTGCAAAAATAAAGGTAATAAAATTGGCAAATGATATAACTATGTGACTATACTTTAAATGTCAATTTCAAAGGTAACAAAACAAGAGCCCTGAAGAGTCGTTGTTTCGTTAACAATTAAAACAAACAGGCAAGCAAACTGCGTCAACTTTATTGGGTAATTTTAAGATTAAAAAATATATATATATATTTACAGAGCATAGTGAACTCACGTTTAAGATTTCTGGACATGTTGCTGCAATTTATGAATTTATTTTTGCACAAAAATAATTCAAAAGATTCAAACCTTTCTTTCGTGACTACAATAGAATAAAACAGTGGCAAGGTAACAGGTCTCAGTGACGGTTTATAAAGTGGACAACAGCCTAATACTTAGTAGTAATTATAATAATAATTAATAATAATAATAATTATTATTATTATTATTATTATTATTATAGATAAACAGTGAGCAAATTTTGCCCACAGCTTAGATTTGGTTATGAAGTAAATATGTTTTCATTATTTACTATTTTGACGGTCTCTCTGTGTCATTTGTCAGTAGTGTGACCAATTTCCATTTTGGTATCAGTAATGTGCTAAAATTGTAGGCTTAGAAATGAAAATGAATAACCTACCCAAGAACATGTACACATTTCCGCCACTATTTCCATGACCACCTCATCCTTTCTCTTTTTCTCAAATTCAGCCATTTTCATTCAAAGATTATGGAGTAATTTGTTATTTAATGACATATCGCGAGACTTGATGACAGGCGCTACAAACAGTGTTACAAATTGGTCTATTGGTTCCAGCGAGGTAACGTGAGCAAACCGTGCAACATAATAACACCAAACCCGCTGCGTATGAGCGGAGATTTGAGCACTGCATCAATTTTTAGGGAGTGCAGTTTAAGCTTGTAGGCCTACCAAACCGGCGAGACATTTCAGTGTCAGGAGCTTTAAGTGTCCAAAGCATTAGGCTGCAAATAAGAAAAAAAAATCGAGTAGGCTTAAATTCATTCTGTGCTGGCATTTGACTTTGATCACATGAGAAATATTCATGGAAGCACAAACACTAGCTCTGTCACCATTATCCAAGCTGACAGTGATACCTCTCAAGGCTGTCTATTAATTAAAGTGGCGCTTACCATGTGGGACGACTTCCTATCTGGGCACAAAAATGGTTTTTCCATCTCTTGTGGGGCTCTTGAAAAGGGGCAATCTTTCCTCTCCAGCTTCTTGTGGGAAATTTAAAAGTGTACAGAGGAAGACATGGGGATTTCTAGCTCATTTATAAAGACGAGTTTATAATCCTTTCCTGCTTAATAACTTAAAAGGATTCAATTTCTCCCCTCATTTATGGGGTTATGATCACACATTGTTAGACGCAGATAGCAGCATTTCAAGGTTAACATTTCCTGCTCGAAAATATCAGAATATAAGCTGTAAGCCCATAGGTGCCCTTTGTTTAGCCCGAGAATTTCCCCACAAATGCTGATAGGCCCATTTTAGATGTTGTTACTATTAATGTGATAACAACGAGGAAGCCGAGGAAGACCAATTCGATAAGATGCTTCTATGTCACAGAGCATTTTTTTAAAAATGATATGATATTTAATTATAGCATATAATTTCACCATCGAGAATTAAATTCAGTAGGCTTACGCTGACTCTGAGGATTGAATGTCTGGTTGGGGGTCTCAAGCCATACGAGACAAATTAAAGAGGAAGCGCTGCCCTCCAGGTATCCTGTCACAACAGTAGGGTGCTTCAGCGCGTCTCTCATTTCTGTCTGTGTTTTATTCCGCCAATTTTCACTATGGGGCTCCGAGAAACCTGCGCAGTGCCTGCAGGGCTGTGCTCCAAAATAAATAGTCTCAATTTTTCATCTTCTCTCTTTACTCAAGTTTGCCTCCTTTCTCTTCCTCTCTCTTGTCCTCATCCCCTTTCCTCTTTCCCTCCTTCTTTTCCTCGCTCACTCACACGCGTACGCGCGCGCGTCACACATACATGTCAACAGGTGGAGGTGTTAAAAACTATGATGAAGAATTTTGATTGTACAACGTCAGAGTTTTTTTTATTATTATTATTATTTTGGTTTAATTAATTTTGATTGTGGTTTTATTTTTTTCTTGGCGTAATTTAGCTCAAACGGATGGAGGCTCAGAGTTGCTTTAAACAGCTTCTGTCGTTTTAAAATGTCAGTTTCCGCCAACTTTATATAATAATTATGCAGAAGTCAATTCATTTCATGGCGTTTTAGGCACTTTTAGGCTTATATTGTGATATTTTTGTTGAAATTTTCTGCAAAAATAGCCCGCTCTTTTTTTAATTATCCTTTTATTATATTATTAACAAATGTAACCGGCTCATTATTATTATTATTATTATTATTATTATTATTATTATTAGTTATTATTATTATTATTATTATTATTATAAGGAGTCTCGTTGCTGTCACCAGCCCGACTGACATCACCTTAAGCATTTACATTTCCACTTTAGGCGCTTGATGTATTCTCCAAATTGCCAGCGCTTTGTTAGCATTAATGTTTAATTGGCTGGAAGAAGATGAATGAGGCTGACAGGAATCAGCTGTCCGCAGATTCCCCTGTGAGTCTGACTCGGAAATCATAACCTGACCAGCTTTTCCTCCTCTGAAACCAGCTCGTTGAACTTGTCACATCTAATTAGGGTGTTAAAACGCACCGAGAGCATCGGTGGGAAACAGTAGGTGGTTGGTCCAGGGCAGCCAATAAGGCCTTTTTGGGTCAGATGGTGGAAGAGGAGGAGGGGTGGGCAGCGTGGTTGGATGGTAATGTTGTTGAATTGGACCGCTGCGGGCTTTTATTTCTAAGCAGCCCCTTTTTTTCCGCTATTACTTCAATTATGGCCGTCCAGCGGGCTAAACAGGCCAGCGTGCATGGACTCTAGTCTTGTTTTAATTAGGTATGAAATTAATTAGAGCAGACATCTATTAAAGACTTTTAAGTTTGGCTAATTTTTTTTCGACAGAGTTTAAAGGTATAACAGTGGATTAATGGCTTACACCCAAAATTACATTTTATTGCATCCTATAATTTCTATGCTGGCTGTCTAACAGGTGTCAGGCAAATTTAGAGATACTGAAAGTTAATTAATATTTCAATATAGTTAAATATGCAGTTTGTAAAAGTACAGACGTGTTTAAAGTTTAAATCGGAATTTCAGATTTCTGAAAAATATTACTGTTACATTTGCCCATTTAAGGACACAGACAACCTCTCTATCTGTCATTTGCATATATATATATATATATATATATATATATATATGTATATATATGTATATATATATATATGTATATATATATATATATATATATATAAAACATTTGACTTATTATTTAAGAACATTTTAAATTATTGTGTTTAAGTTGACTAGCCTATAGGTTCTGTGCAGATGTGAAAATACACTTGTCTTCCATCTCCATTTTAAGAGGCTGTTTTCTTTCTTTCTTTCTTTTAAAAAAGTCTTTTTTTTCCCCCCTTGTATTGGTTAAAAAAAGTCCTGTGATGTCTGACAGCCTACTCTCACCATTGTTAGATGAACAGCCACTAGAAAAGGAAGAGAGAAAGAAGAGGGAGGAGAAAAGGCCCGTCTGTTATTTTCTGTCTTGAGACTTGCTGCATAGGCCATTCAGGCAAGTTGATGAACTCCTCCAAAAAGTTTATTAAGGGGGTGAAAACAATAAGAACCAAAGCCTTTGGGTGCCTGGGCAGACAGTTTATAAACTAGCTGCTATTGTGCCTCAAAGGCAGATGCATGAATACTTTTGAATAGGGGCCTTCAAACTGACACGATCAGGCTGGACAGCAGCAGTTTTAAAGGGAGACAGGGTGCTTCTGCTGCAGCTCAGATCTCTGCCTTCTTCTTTTTTTTTTTTTTGCATTAATGTACATCTGCAAAGGAAGGGGGAGGAGGAGGAGCTGGGCACTGTCTGTCATAGCCAAGGGTTTTCTATTGGGCTTTGTATTTTAAGTGTTTAAAAAGAGAGAAAGAAAGAAAACTTAAAGAAGACAAAGACAAGATGTATATGCACGTATGAAAATACTGATTCGCATATTCTTAGATTCCCAGAATGCAATCACAACAGGAGCAACAGTATATAGCAAAGCACATCATGTGTAATTAGTTTCAAACATATTAAGTATGTTTTTTCCTGTATTTGTATGCTGTATTTTTAGTGCAGAAATGCACAAAGATACGACGAGACAACTGAGACAATTTCAGACAAAAAGCTTTCAAATTCTTGGTCAACAGCACACACACAAAAAAAGAAGACACAAAACACAAAGCAGAAATCTGTTCAGTGCCTTAGCAGGCTGACATGGATTCACTGTTGATATTTTATTTTTTTATTTTTTTGAATGGGGCACAGTGGTTACGCACACTCAAGAAGATACATTATTCCCCTCCTTTTCAGTAAACAATAGACTGTCACTCTTTATCCTTCTTCCCTCCTCTGTCCCTCCCTCTTCAGCTTTCTCTTTTAGCCCGCTCAGTCTCTGGCTCTGTGCCTCACAACATCAGAGGGAGTCCAGTGATTTGTGACCCCAGCAACCCACACTTAATCTTGCTAAAGAGGGGGAGCATCCAGTTTACAGCTTGGCGGGCCCCAAATAGACCAAGCCTGCTCTGGCAGGTGTCAACATTAGCAAACAATTGGTCCCCAGTCCCATGCCCCATACCCCAGTGCAAGACTGAACCTAAACTATTTGGGGCTCTCTGAAAGAAGCCACATAATAGGGACTGTGGAGGGGAGGAGAGGAGGGGGAGGACAAGGGAGAGATTACACTCTCAGACAGCTATTAGCAGGGATGAGGCTTTTCTAAACAAACAAAAAAGAAGAAGATCAATACTGTGTTAGTTTACCAAGTGGAGTCATCTTTGTGGCTTTGGCGTATTTATTTTCTGCTCCATTGTTTTTCTCGACTTCTCAAACGTCTGTAGGCCGTATTGGCAATCCAATTAAGTTTGGCAGGGGGTCCCTTGGAGGCCTATTTCTTCTTGCAGGCGGTTGTGTGTTTGCAGTGGGCAGTTCATTCACAGATTTGGTGTTGTAATGAATCCTGAATGGTGAGTATTACCTTCCATAGTGGACAATGACTGGGCTGTCCAGAGGGAAAACAACACTCAGGGATGACAGAGCTCTGTTTAGCCCTGTGGGATTGCAGTCCCTCTACTTCATTAGACAGAAGTGTCTTTGCGAAGTGAGCAGAGGAAATGGAAAGGGAATGAGTTGACATGTGGAATGCTGCTAGTGTTGAGTGTCCTGACAAGAGGGCCAATGTTTTTTTAAAGGCTATTTATTTATCTCTCAGTGCTGATTCGTAGCCATGCCACAAGGAGAGACAAGTGTTCTCAGCAGGGGAGATTAGTTTCAAAGGTTTTAATGGGAAAACCTATGGTATTTGTTATTGGACAGAAATCTCATTTAATTGCTTTGAGATGTCCTGTTGGTGTCTTTTCACCTGGCCACCAGAAAAAAAAAAAGAATAAAAAGAAACACTGGTTGGTGGTGCAGTTGTTCTCCACACATCACTGGAGAAGCTGGTGTCGTTTCGCTGCCATAAACAAGTGTAATCAACTAACCTCAAGACCGCTGCACACAACAGAACCACTGACAATTTCGACATGCAGTGAAGTCATTGTGAGCATTCGTGGCATCTGGACACCACACAACGTAGAGAAAAAAGCCCCAAACATCGCACACATAGACCGATGTGACTACATTTCTCCTGCAGGTAAAAAGTGTTTTTGTTTTGTCTCGGCGAGGTGACTGCCAAAGGGGACAGGCAGTTTATTGTCATTTCAGCTCTGGGCATGACATAATTAACCATGTAATTCCATAAATTGTAGTCAGCTTGCTTAATAAGTTATCTACCAGACAACATAAATGTTGTCACTGGCCCACAGATAATGTCACAAAATGACAAAGGCCTTTGAATTGGTGGAAGTTTCGCCGGTAATTGTGGATGATATTTATGCAGGAAATATCAGTCTACAGATGGAATTCTTCACTCAGAGTTGCCTTTTAGATTTAAGCCATTTAAAAACAAAAGTGAAAACTGAAAACTTTTATTTATAGGTCAGATTGTCTAAAAACTGCCCTTTTTTTGTGTTGGCTTTTCAAGCCCGTGAAAGTCATTTTGTGTTTTTACAGGTATTAGACACACCCTACAATTATAGTGACATTTCACATTTATTTTTGCTTAATTTTGTGTTTTAGAAATATTATTTATAACAACTGAATATAATTTAAAAAGCTAAGTAAAAACAAATTGTGCTTTTTGCAGCATTTGAATTTTATGTTAAGCCCACTTTTCTCTGAGGAATCTAGAACAAAAACTCTGTTGTCTGCTTGAATTTTCTGCCTGTCTGAAGTAGAAATTTTAAGATGAACGGTGTAATAATAAGCAGGACCTTTCGGCAGAAATAGATCTTTGTCTTGGTGATTAAGCCATTGTCATTGTGCTAAACAATGAAGGATCGCAAACATGAGTGTTCAGTACATCAGGACATCTCAGGCTTTATTATATCCATGTTAAATTGTGTACTGGATGAGCAGGTCAGAGCCACATAATTTACTGAAAGAAATGTAGTTTCCTCCAATTCACCTTGCCAGCTAAGGTTGTCAAACTCTGACAGCTGGCGCGGATCGGGACAGTGTTTCGCATTATGGCCGTCCACTGGTTACCATGGAGCTGCATTAGAAAAGACAAAAAGCATTTCTGGCTAATTTTATTACAATGCAGGAATAGCCCACATAATGTGCAACAGTAATTATGTTTAGCACAGCGCACCCTCGCTCTCCCTCAGTGATGAATGAGAAGCATTGACCATGGTCTGCTAGTTTAAAAATCGCCATTAGCCTATGCTACTTAGGGCCAGAACATTTCACATTTTATGCTCTTGATGTGCTTCGCCACTGAAATATTCATTTGTTTTAATTGTGCATGTTTTTTTTTTTCATAACCACAAAGACAATAAACATGTTCCCTAAGTGTTGCAAATCAGAAATGTGTTTTTTCCCTACCAAGTTAAACTGTGAAAGCAGTTGTCCAAACAGTGGGGTGGAGCTCCTGTCCTAGCCGTCAAAATAACAACTTCAAATGTTGTCCCCTATTTTCAACTAATGGGCTTATTTCTGCATCGTCAGTCATTCTCTCCTTGGGGAATATGTAGTCTCAGTATAAAAAGCTTTTCTACTGTGCACATTACAACCCTTCAATATGGCGGGCTCTCAGAAATTAATGCCAAGCACTGTAATGCCTTACTGTGGCCAGAAAATAAGCTCTCTACAGGAAACATTCATTAAATTGTTGTATATAAAGGAGCTCTTTGGTAGCAGTTTGTTTATTTACAATTCACTAAATGTTACTGGACTATAAATTATTATTAGTTTCCATTATAAAAGCAAATCATACAGGAATAAAATAATAGTTCAACTTCTAAATCAGCATCCAAACAGACATCGTGAAGTGAAAAACATCTGGAAGTGAAGCGTAGCTCTTTCTGTGAAGATAGAAACCTTTATCTTCTTGCTTGTTGAAATATTTTGAGCTTTTGGCTCTGAGTTTTTTTGTCAAAGTTTCCACCCTCCTCGCTTTCATCAACTCTTCTTTCCTTCCTAGTGTCCTCTGTACCACACAAACTTTATATTTGCTGCCCATCCTTGTCCAGAAAATTAGGAAACTTCCCTTGGGCACATAAAAATGTCCGCTGTGCATTCCTATACTGCGCCCAGTAATCTCTCTTTGGCTTTGTTGAGAAAATGATTTGTTCCTCCAGGAGACCTCGGCTCATAGCCCTGAGACGCAACTGTTTGATTTCCTGCGTAGGTTTTTTAGAGCTTTTTGCTGGGGGACTGGGGCTCTGGCTCTAGTGCCATTTGGCCGAGACCCCCACGGGCTTCTTTTTTTACTTTCTTGTGCTCCCCGTTAATTTCATTACGTTCGCTGTGACCTCAATTAGTAAAGACTTGATGTCAGGCAGCGACATTCTGCACGACAGAAGAGAAAATCTGGTGCAAAGCTCAGGTTTATGGGGAAGGGAAAGGTGGCAAGAGCCTAGGTTCACATTTTCTATCCTCTGTCTTAAGGGGTCCACGTGGTGCTGTTAGAGCGTCTATAATCTGACTTTGTTCCTAAAAACTGAACATATTAGAAAAAGGCATGATAATTTAGAAAATAAATGTATTTCACTGTGTGAATAAGGAAAATTTACATATTTGCAGTGTTTGAGGCGCCTTTTTCCTAATAACTACATCAAAAGGAGGGTTACAAAAGAAGAATTTATGTGCTAAAACTTAAATAGTAGTCTCAGGACAGATGGTATTTTCCTATTTTAGAATGTCTTAAAGTCATAAGCAAACATTTATATTGTAGCTAATATCCAAGTTTTAGTCAGCAGTATATTAAAGAAAAAAAGAATCCCACCCTTCAAGCCCTTCACGCTTTCACACTCAGGCAGCGCAGAGGCATGGGGAGTCAATATGTCAGCGTTTATGGATGCCCTGCGGAGCTGCACAAGGCTGTCAGGCCCCTATTCATGCTCTAATGGCCCCCTGAGGAGATCGTCTCTTCGGGCTGAAAAGGCCGGGAGGCCCAGTGGACGCCCTGTTGTTGAAGGTGAGCATGCGCGCTCATGGACGCGCTGCGCCTTCATCCATATGACAAGAGCCATAAAAGAGCATCGCTCTCGCTGCTTCTCCCTCTCTGTCTCCTCTGCTTTCTCTTCTGCCCCCTCCCCCTCTATCTGCCCACCTCTAAAAGAGAGAAGGGGGCTAATTGTTTGTTGTGGGAGCCAAAGATTATAGAGCCTCCATCTTTCTTCCTCCTTTGCCTTTTTCTCCTCTTTTTTTTTAAAGCTCTGTCTAAAGAGCACGATTCTGTCAGTGAACAAGAGAAGAAAGTATTGGAATTTTCCTGAGGAATGTCGATGTAAGAGAGCCTGAAACTCCTGACAGTGACAGGAGGAGATTTTGTGTTGGATAGCAAAAGCAGGACAGTCTTCTCTTGTTTTATTAGGTAATTAAAGTTTTGGTAAAGTTATAGAATATTTGTAAATTCTGCACAACATAAATCTTAGATCTCTGTTTCCTTTCTCACTTTGCTATCTCACCAGTTGAAAATAGATTTTGGGCCAAGTGCCAATGGCTCTCAGCCACCTGCTGAAAACTAGTAATTGGTACAATAGGCATGAGACTAAACGGAAACCACTGACATGTGTCCATAAAGGTGAGCTGAGAATGATTTTATTTTAGATAGACGGTGGATTTTTAATGTCCTTATGCATAGTTACACATCTCATCCAGATTCAATTTCAGCTAAATGTCAAATTACTGCCCAGAGATGGTCCTTGCCAGCAGGGAGGAAACTGATAATGCATTTTGGCCTGTTACCAGGTTTTGCCACATATGCAGCCTTTTGCCAAATTATTTGATGTGTTGACCCAAGTATTTGATTCCCTTATAAATGGGTAAACTTCAGCCATTCTGAGGTTCAGCATTGCTTTCGGAGTTTTGAATTTGTTTTTCACTTGCAGGGAGATAACTACAGGAAAAGATTATTCATAGAGTATGCGTCTATAAACCATTCTGGTTATCGCTGTCGTCTATCTTGTATTCACATAAGGTTCCTATCTCAGATACATCCTTTGGTAAATGCCTTAAATCACATGCCTCCTTTAACTTGGCAACCCCTTTAGGATGAACAGGCAAGTGCATTAAGCAGAGATGCCGCACCATTCTCCAAAAAATGCAAATTGGGAAGTTGTTAGTTATTTGATGTTTGCTGCACGATCCACCCCCCGCCCCCGAAACATCCCTCTACTCCAGTGTTGGTGGTTGAATCGCATGCAGTCCTGGGGACAGGCAGGGCTGTTTATATGCAGGCCTGGAGCAGCAAAGACAGCACAGAGACAGATGCATGTCAGAGATAGCAGATCCCATCTCAGGCAGATGCCTCTTATCACAGGCCTGTTTGCATAATTAGGCCTTTTGATATTCACCCCCTCTGACTGACAAAAAGTATAATTGCAGTATCAAGTACGACAAAAGGTAGGCACAAAATAAACAAGTCAACATAAATAGGGAGAAAAGATGTGGTGTTATTTTTGTCCTGTGGGAAAAAAAGAGGGAGGAAAAAACACCATTTTTAACTAAATCTGCTGTCAGTCACAGTCAACTGGTGTGACTCGGTGCTCACAGGCTGGTCCTGTGAATGCCTGCAAAACAGAGAGCGTGAGGCCTGATTGTAATTATGCTGGAACTAATATGCTTTTCAAAATGAGCCATTATGAGCTAATGCTGCACTGCCAAAGCCCTGTCTGTTTTTGTCCCTCTGTCTTGGATAGTTTGCAAAGGTATGGCTGATATTGAGGCCATGGGTTATGATATATGAGACAGCCTGACTAGGATGAGTGCCACTTTACTTGATGTTAATACTGCTGACAGGTGAGATAGGGGATAAAGCACCTGCACTGCTGCAAAAGCATGATTTTGTTTTTTTAATTTATGATTCTGAAAGTAAAGTTTTAATGTTCTGGTGAAATGATCTTTTGTTTTTGCATCATATTACCTTCTCCAACACATTTCCAGAGTACAGTTCCACATTATTATTTCACTTCTAAGTCAAAATATTTAAATTAGTTTTATTTATTACTATTTCACTGTCTTTTTCTCCTGCTATTGAACACTAACTAAAAGTATCAGATGCACAAATTTGGCCAGGATTTTCAAATGCCGGGCAGGTGTGAAGTTTATTGCTAGAGTGACGTATCATAAACCTGTAACCTCACAGATCATGTGGTTAATTGTGTGGATTGGATTGGACAGCTGTCAGTTTAATCAGCATTACTTCAGTGTCTCGAGGGTAAAGGTGGAGGACCGGAGGAGTCCGAGGGTTTGGAGGGAGAATGTGAGGAGCCCTGGAGGAGTAGGTGGGGAGGGGGTCGACACCGAGGACGAGTTTTGAGGAAACGGGGTGATGAGGATCCCATCTGCCTGTGTTCTGTCTGCGAGGTCAGCAGAGGAGCATCAAGGGAGAGAGCAGGCTTTCAACCTTGCAGTAACCTTAAAACTATTAACTAGCAGCTCAAGTCCTTCAAGAGCAAGAGGAATGTGTTATCTTAAAGGTCTGCTCAGAATTAAAGCATCACTGAGGCAAAGTCACAGCGAGGTGAAAGGATGTAGAGTGGTTTTCCACATCTGTGAGGTTCATATTTAGTATAGACACCCCCCCCCACACACACACCCCCAACTCCATATTTCATTAATTGACTAAATGTTGCCGGTGCAACATATTGAAGAACAATAGTTAATATAATAATAGCAGAAGTCTACAGCACAATAAACCCACACTAACATTTCATGAGGTTCATAAATAGCATTTGAAACATTACTAAATACTGAATATAACAAAGATGTTGAATGACCACCTATCGTTCTTACTACATTTTCTTTCTAAGTAGGCATACTATTTTCCAATAATGAAAGAGACATAAATAAATCTCAAGAAATAAAAAAATACAAATATTTATTTTTTGATTGATTTTCAAAACAGCATCTTGATTAAAATTTGATTAATCGTCCCCTGTTAGTAAAACTGTTGATTTCCTAACACCAACTGCAAAACTGCATAGGAGAAGGAGCTGTATACAAACTGTATGCAGTAACTGTGCACATGTGTTTGTTTATCTTTGAGATTACCATTCATTTTTGCCTTCTTAAAGTGATGTTATCAGTCAAACTTTGGGATTATAAAGTGTAATATTGTAGGTCAGTGCTGTATTATCTGTATGTATGTGTAGAACCCGCCTTGTTTGCCCAGTGCTAATTTGAATCTTTATCAGGTATTTACCTTGACAAAGCACAGTGCGAACTTGATTAATTCCTATTTATAATGGGGCGCAATTTTAAATCAATATTGAGGTAAAACCTCAGAGGGCCCCTGGAGGAGAGTACACGACACTAATCGTGCCCACTGGATGGCACATAATTAGATTCTAATTGCACAATAAGCAATGAGACAAGGCATGAGTGGTTTATCAATATCCCATGAACATTTGAATGGAAATTACAGCAGTCATATTATACAAAGGTCTAATCAGAATGTACCTTTTTGTGCTGAACAGACCATTAAGGAATTGACCTTGACAGCCCTGCAGGGATTTTGTTCAGTCATATTTTGTCTTTGTCTGTTCACCTTGGCAAATAAGTGAGGAGAAAAAAGGAGACATGAAATTTTGATTTTAAAGTGTTTTGTACCAAAAACAGCCCGAGACGTGGCTGTTTTCTCTGTATATACTTGTGTGTATGCTTGTGTTTACTGGCATATATTCAGACCACGTTTTAATTCCCCCCGCTCTTTGGATAGACTTGTCCTTTATTGTAGCTCTGCCGCATGCTAACCAGAAATCTGTGTCAGGCTCTGTCTCGCAATCACCAAATATAGTCAGCATATAGATGAGTTTTACATCCAGCCCCATTCCCAGTTGGCCCCATACAGCGTGTGCCGTGTTCCATTTTCCCTTACTCATTACAGGCAGGGCCGCTGACCTTGTGCTTCTGGTTCATGTACAAGAGCAGATGTGTTGGCTCTGTGGGGCTTAATGACGAGCAGAAGTACAAGCTATTGTCTGCTGAGGTTTGTAAGTCATTTGCCTGCTAGTGTGCTAAATGTGACACAGATTGCCACATAGGTTTACTGGCAAAATAAAGTTGGTGAAAAAACACCTCGCACAAAGGGGGAGACAAGAAAACTGATTGAGGAGGAGAAGACTTTGGTGTCTTTTTCACAACCCCTTGAGTATGTGTCGACTCTGGCCCCGACGTCTCCCTGTAGGACACGGAGGTGACTTTGGAAAGTGATCCGCAGACTGCTGGGCCGGTCTCAAGTGTCGTCATGGCAAGTTATTGGGCAAATGGATGTACGCATCCTCATGAAAACCAACAAAGGGATATGTGGTGTATGTACATATTCAACTTTGTATGTTCAAGGGTGTTCTGCGAGCTTGTGCTTCAAGAATCAATCTTTATTAAAAAGGATAAGACTGAAGAATTGATTTAATGAATGCGGCCTCATGTCCTGCGGACACATGTAATCCGCAGAGAATCATTGAGCATGAGCTCAGGGGGACAAAAAATGTTCGTAGAAGACTCATAGAGTGGCCTGTAATGATAGTCTCCATATAATCCCATAATTCCTTGTTTAATTAAACTCTGGAGCTGGCCTTGAGACTCCGCCAGCTCTGTTGCTCTTTTGTTCTCACAGTTGTTATTTGGAGGCCAGGTCTGAGTATTCTTTTGTCCACTTATGTGGAAAGATTTGACTAGAGTGAGCTACAAGCGGAGATTGAAGCTGTAAAGCAGCAAATCAGTCGCAGGCTAGACACTCAGGTGAGCAGCATAGTTTTTCGTTCGAGCTGAATGGCAAAGGGCCTCTGTCAGAGGCGGAAATCTCTTCATGCACCCTCTTCTTCAATATCTCTCTTTATTTTCCCTCTCCCACACTTTCTGGACTGTGCATGATGCAATCCAACTAGGCCTGGAGCAACACTGGCACATCACGCAGCCTTGTCAATGTCTCAATGAGGAAATTATGAAAATATGAATTTTATGACATGAAATGAAAAGGGCCATGTAGTTTGAATAGACATGCAGAGGAGGTGAAAATGATGCAATTTTCTAAATTCAGTTATAATGGTAATGTGCAATGGTAATGCATATTTGCTGTCAAAAATTTCCCTGTCGGCCTGGATTGTACAGCTTTGTGCTGTATCTATATTCCTCGAGCAAAAATTCAGCTTAGTTGAATGCCTAAAAAGTAATGTAAAATGTGTTCTAATTCATTTAATGACAGCAGATGGAAACACATGGGACTGAATGGTTTTGGTGTGATATTGTGCTCTATTTTATACATTTTGGCTGTGCTGTGTATGAGCAGTGTGCCCTGGGCCAATGACAGAGAAAAGCAGGGTGAGGAGCAGCAAGGTGGCCTGTGCAGATTAACCCCTCTACCCACCAACACCCTACTCCCCCTCAGCTCTCTGCATTCACAGCCTCTGGGGCCCCCTCTCAGAGGCAGGATTGTATATCAGGGGCTCTTCTATATTAAATAAATATCCACAGATTAAGATAATATTCTCCCAGTTGTATACCGAGAGAAAAGTAGCTGTCATTTGAATCCACTGTGTTGCCAGTCCCCCACTCTTGAGACAACAAAAGAGGCTCTTTTAGAATCCATTTAATGCTGAGTTTATAATAAGTTTCAACCCATATTTTGTAGCTATTTTCCCCTCACCACTCACTTTACTCACACAAAAGACTTCTTAGCTTGTTTTCATTTAGTGGTGATATATTTGGTCCTTTGTCCTTTCCTTTCCCCTCAGGTAACCGGACAGACGATGCTTCAGATGTAGACTCGGAACCCGACTTGCCGCTTAAAAGGAAGCAGAGGCGCAGCCGCACCACCTTCACTGCCGAGCAGCTGGAAGAGCTGGAGAAGGCTTTTGAAAGGACACATTACCCTGACATCTACACCAGAGAGGAGCTGGCTCAGAGGACAAAACTGACAGAGGCCAGAGTACAGGTTAGTCAAACAGCACCAGTACTCAGATTGATAAGCGTGCACATTGTGATGTAGTTTGACTGCATGAAAACACATCTCTACTGGTACCCGGCTGTGAAGTTTGAACTGTTTTGAGACACCTGTGGCTGATAAATCAGCACACAGCAACATTGCTTACCGGTTAGCTCTGCGAACATGTGGCAAACCTTTTTAGACTATGTTTATTAGAAAATAGTTCCAATGATTTTTGATGCTGTAAACATTCACTTAAACCCAAATCTTAAAGGTTGATATACTTACAAATTATCAGGGAAATGTTCAGTAGTTTATTTTTATATTAGACAATTTATTCCTTTAAGTGTATGTGTAAATGAAATGCAGCTATGCTATGTGCAAAACCCCAACAGTCACCTTCAGTGCTCAGTGCTGAGAATCACTGTGGAGCACTCTAATGTAGAAGACTTCCAGGGTTCTGTGCTGCACAGATGCTAATATCATAACTAAACATTCTAAAAAAGAGCAATATCTTTTTCCAAAAACCTAACATTTGCCTTCTTTTATGCACAGCAATGATGTACTCATCCATCAGGGCCCTGTCACCCTTTCTGTCATACTTCATTGTGCATGTAAGGGAGTTTGCCGTCTACCATTATCTTTCATGTTCAAGTACTTTGACAGAGATACTCCCCTCCTTCGCACCTCAGATCCGGGAACCTGCCTGACAGCCTGAGTGCCCTACAGTTGCATGTAAGCTTGAAGAAAGATATGTACAGTAGAGTTATAGCGGCAGCTGTTCTACCAAAGATGGAGGGTGAGAGAAAAAAAAGAGGAGAGGAGAGAAAGGGAATGCATTCCTGATGGATTTCTCATTTCGGCCTTTGGCCAGGATCTCATCCCATCACTTTCAAGCTCGCCGCTGCTTGTAAAACCCTCCACATATCACACAGGGCTCCTCATCCTCTCTGGGGACCCTATGCCCCGACAACAACATTAATCAATCAACTGCTAGTAAAAAAAAAAAAAACGTCTGGGGCACCCCTCTCCTCTTACCACAGTCATTCACACTACCCTAACCCCTCAAACTCCTCACTGCATGCTAACTGTGCATCACACTCCAAACATGCAATTGGGTAACTGATCCCACACATGTCTTTGTCCATCTTGAAACCCCCCCAACAAGGATGTCCAATATGTCTGAGTGTTTAATGCCTCACTCAGGGAAGGAGAAATGTATCTCACTGCTGTTACAAGGCAATATATTTGCGGGGGGGGGGGGTGTTTTAAAAGTGTAAGAAATTATTCCAGACAAGAGGTGGGCTTTATCGGTTATTTTATCAATTTAGAAAGAACATTCAATTTTGCATTTTGATGGTACAAATACAGCCACGTAACTGAATCAACCCTGTAACAGCAGAGGTAACGTATAAATACATCGGTGTAGTGCACTTCAAAGTCATCAGGGAGCACAGTAACACCTCAGCTTTAAAAGCAAAATTCATGCGTGAATTAACATCTATCTCATGTAAACATGAGAGCAGGAGGAAAAAGAAACTGGAGTGACTGCTGCCTCTCTGTTGTTAGATAATAGACTTAAATGATGTCATGTGAAAACCTGGGGAATTTGAGTCATGGCTATAATTTGTTAATGCTGTTTTGCTCATAATCTAATTCTTTAGGGCTTTGAAAGTCTCAAAAGGTCAACTTAAACTTAATTTTCTGAGAAGGTTACAAAGACAGGGACTCTGCTAGCCAAAGTATATGAATGGCCAAAGTTGCCCAACAGTTTGATGAGCATGTTTCAAGGAAAATGTGGTTCTAAGAGGTTTCTGATAGTTTTGTCTTTGTATTTTCCTAAATATATCTCAGAGGTGTTTTTTTAAAAAGTTTGTTCTTAATGACTATTAGAGATACCACATAAACATTTCAACATTCAATAGTGAGTGAGAATGTAAACTCAACATGAAAGGATGTTCTTTAAATGTAAATTTACTGGCATGTGAATGTGAGTGTTATTTGTATCACTCTGTTCAGAAAATTTCCACCAGCTGGGTTTCCACATAGATGCCCAAATGGCCCATCACAGGGCAGAGGAGAGGAGACCCTTTGGCCTGAGAGAAAAGCTTCTCCTGCACAGCTGCAATGACGTATCTTCCAGATGTCGTTCAGAGACTAACCAGTGTTTGGGGCTGAGAAATAGTCCGTAGGAAGGGGGTGTTGGAGAAGACTCATAGACTCATATTTTAACTTGTATGTGTGTCAGCTGTTATGGCTCACTGTTATCCATTTGTCATTAAACGCAGCGATAACGTGAAAGGCCGTTTTTAGGTTTGGCGCAGAGGTAAACACGCTTGTGCAGCAAGCACCTCTGCAAACATTGCTGCACTGGCACTCAGAGCTGTGTTGTAAATTAAACCGCTTGATGCTCATTGAAGTGATGAGTGTTTGGCTTAGCACTGACTCACAACCTAAACTCATAAACAGAGTTAACTCCCTTGTGTCTGCCCTCGCCTGCCATTTTAAGACCCTTTCACCATCTATCTCTATCAACCCCACTGCCCCTTTCGGCAGAGCTACCAGCACTCCTTCACCACCACAAGCCTTGCAATGGTTTTATCACCCCAAATGACAAATTGTGGGATATGATCCATATCTCTCAGCAATTAGTTCCAGGCTGTCTCAGTAGGAGGGGATACTGCCAAGTCTACCTTCACTATATCCTCCACTGATGCAGAGTGCTCTGCCACTTTCCATCTGATAACCCCTCAGTTTTAACAGGAGCAGGCAGCAAAGCCATTACAGTGCTTGTATTTGTTGCCTGTGAGAGGTGGACTAGGTTGGGGAAAGCACTGAGAAGAGGATGTGCAGGCAATGCTGTGCAGGTCTTTGTAAATCAGCTCTGGCAAATGAAGCAAATTACATTCTCCCCCATTTTGACTGAAGTTTCTAAAGAGACTGACTCCAGAGTGTCGGCTGAGGCTCATCATCTCGGCATGCTAGCTTCCCTGAATCTGGCACATAGTTCCTCTTTCATTACCAATAAACATTCTGCACGTAGCTATTATAGTTAGTGGAATCTAATAAGTAATAAGCATTGCTTTTTACGAAGCGTGCAAATCAATTTGGTAAAAAGTTTCTCTCTTTATCTGTGGCTTGTGCTGACCTGTTGGTGCAGGCAGTGAGCAACAAGGAAAAGGCCTCGATGGAGTCTGTGTGCTGGCCTCTGTATCTGCACATCACAGAGCAGTGTAGCTAATGCTGATTCAGATATTCCAAATAGCTAGTGAAAGTATATTCCAAAGTCAAGCGGTGATACACAGCTACCTGATTGTTAGGCCTATCACTTGAGTTTCAGCAGAAAAACACAATGGATCTGTGTTGCTGCAACAAAATCCAGCAGGCAACTGCATTCCCGCCAGTACGGGTTTGTTTTTCATAAAGGAATAAATAGGATTTGCGTAGATTGTAAGAGAGAAATTGTTGCAATGCATCAGTGTGAATGTTCTAACAGTTTCTTATTATTAGAATTTAAATGACTTTGGTACAGTGCTTCTGTACTCCTGATACTTATCAAGCTAATCCCACTCTCCTCACAAATTCACACTCCTAGCTACTTTAATTAGCATAGTGCCAGTCTGGAAGGCAGGGAGGGAGGGAATCGGGGAAGGGGGAGAGAGGAGAAGGAGGGGGGTGGGGGGAGAGGGAAGAGGTGAGGGGGGTATTGCGTGGTATGAGACAGAAGAGGATTTGTATGTTGAAGCTGGTTGCATCACCCCTCTGTGTTTTCTGTGGATATGAAGTCAGCAGCACATTTTGTTTTGTCATTATCTCGGCTCTTGGTATTCATCTACCGAATGGTGCAAATTGGCTCCTGAAAGGCGTCACACATTCAGTACTTGTCTTTGACAAAATAATTCATGGAGGATTGTATAAACGGAGAATTCTGAAATATGAGTGATCCTATTTAAGAGAAACAACAAGGTTTTTACTGCAGTGCAGTGTCACGCCTTTACAACGTTAGTGTGAGTGTGTATTATCACTGATCGTGATAAGAAAACGCAAAATGCCACTTGATCGCTAGCAATCGATTCTGCTGGCTGAGGGTGAATGGAAGATTAAATGCAACGAAGAGATGCACGCAGCTAAATGCAAACATGGGGACTTAAATTGTGTCGCTCAGTGCCACGGTCCCAGGTTTTTTATCATTTGAGGTTTGCATCTACAGCCCCTCCGCTGGTTGTACTCTACAACAATGCTCACTCCCAACTATGCTTCTTTCTTTGTTTCCCAGGCTTGAGTTTTAGAAGCTGGGTTACTCCTCTTCTCTCCCACCCTCCCAAAAACTTCCACCATAAAGATCCAGAGATGTAGTGCAGGCCTGGCCAAGTGCACTAGATGCAGGGAAACTGTTTAGTCCGTGAAAACAAAGCAGAAGTGAGCCACAGGAATTCGACTGCACACTTGTAGGTAGATAGGGAGTCATGGAGGAGCGCTGCAGCTCTCTCTACTGCAGAGAATTAAACCGGATTGGGGAGAGCAGAGGAGAATCTGTGGTCCAAGGTGACTTTGTGATCAGGTTCCAGAGCGCAGCCTCAAATCCTCAGCTTCAGGCTGTGTGTTAGTCAGTGTGAGAATGGATGTGTGCACGTATAAGACTGTGCAAGTAATGTATGCATGTGTGTGATAGTGTACAGGCTCTTGAATACATGTTTATCCCAGTCTGTGCTCAGAGCCCAGTGATTGCTGAAGAAAGCCACTCATTCTGTGATACATGCTCATCTTCTGTCCCATATGTTAAACATTGCATCCACTGTTTGTGCATGTTGACGGAGCTGCAGCTTACATAACGTTGACTGTTCAAATTCTCAGAGTAATGCAGATTCCAATAAATCATGGTAATATTCCAGAGTTTTCGCTGTGTGAGATTTTCCAGCAGCTGGAAGGAGATGAGAAATGATTGTGATCGGACCCCTGCGCCAGAGAAATAGCTTTTCCATAGGGAAACATAATGGAAGCCCATTTTCAGTCAACATAATAAGGAAACATTGTATGAAAAGTGAAGAAATGTCTATACTGAATTATTAACTGAACAGCTGCACTAAACTTTTACCGCAAACTTTCTATGTTGTTTGTTATCAACAGCAACTACAGTGTGATACTGGTACACATTTAGGACAAGATCGATTTAATACTGAGCGAAAAACAAAAACAAAACAACAACAATAACTTGAAGTACAATACAGAAATATATAAGCAAAGTCAACAAAGTTTGAAATAGGTTGTTGTAGAATCGTCGTATCAGTAAAAAAGGAAAACGGTGAAAGCAAAAAGTGACTTCAGAGTTTAAAGTGTTTTTGTGTCTACCATGATGGAACATCCCCTTCTAAGCTCAGATGACAAAGGGAGAAGGAAGTTAAAGTGAACATAAAAGACGAGTGGGGTGAGTCGATGAGGTCGGAGGTGAAGTGGCACTGCGGGGTGGGGTGATCGGGAGTGTGTGGAAGGAAGGGCTGTGCCCCTCCCCTGAGCCAGGCAGCTGTTTGTCTGGCCCAGTTGGAGCTTAGTTCAGATTTTGGACCACGCTCCGCTACATCCCAATAGAAGAAATTTCGCGAACGCCACACACCGCATTTGTTTTGGAATAGCTGATTGAGGGATTCAGACTCAGTCTTCAGGAGCAATCGGGCTTGAGATAAAGATTTCCTGTTGGTTTTCCACTTGCATAATTGAGGTTTGCCCTTTTCTCAAGTGTCGACACAGTCATCGCCTGTTGCATCTTATTTTCTTTCTCATAAGCACTCGCTACTAAACTGGGCTATAGGCATAAAAAAAAACAACAAAAAAAACCACCAGAGGCAGTGAATGTGTGTGAAAAGAAGCTCATTCAAATTAAGATCTCCAATGGGCTGAGATCCCTTGTAGCCTCTACGAGTTTATATGTATGTTTGTGTGTACAAAAAGAGGCAGCCCCCAAAAAGCAGTGAGTATGTCGCTGTGTAAGTCCCCTTGAAAGTGTCCCTCTTTAAAACCTGTTTAAAAGGGACACCCCCTCTTTGTGTCCACTGTTCTCTGTGGCGTATGGAGGGGCTTTTGTCCCCCTCTTTCATGTGCTCTCACAATAGCCCTGGCCGTTTGAAACACAACAGTAGATGAACTGCACTGACAGTGTATTAAACTCTGATGAATTGCCTGTGCGAGGCATAGATCAATGTCCTTCAACCCGTAGCACACAGTGAAACCCAGGCCTTGTCTTGGTTAAATGGAACAGGTTGCAGGCTCTTTTCAAAAGGACTTGATTATATTCATGTTTTGTTGAAGCAGAAGCCTTTTTAAAGAGTTTAAATCTTTGCCGTTCAAAAGAGTACGATTTTTTTCCCCCTTTTATTCAGGGAATTGACATTGTGCGTCAGCGCTTCACTGCTGCTCATTTTGTGAGCATTTTTGTTGTTTGTAGCCTTAGAGCTCTGCGTCTCGACTCTGAAGTTAAAACACGTTTTTTTTCCCCTTTAAACTTACTTTACAACTTTAACAACAGCCACACTGAAACAGGACAATAGTAATAAACCGGTTAATTGTGCTTCCAGAAAAGGGACGGCCTCCCTCAAAGTATCTAGTAGCTTTACAAACATACTCGAGGTGTGTGATGCAGAGGCTAGTGACCTACCTCTGACCTTTAAATGACTTCTTGCTTCTGAAGGGGGCTTAGGGCAGCCTGTTTACATAGATCACAGCCTCAACCACTTAAGAACAACAGCGACCACACTACTGAGCTCCCACAGCACCAGTAACACCACTCACACCAACCAGCAGATTAATTGCAGGTGGCAGGAGTCAGTGGACTCTACTGAGAGTCTACCGCAGTTAAAAGCAAACACAACTGAAAGAGAGGGCTGAAAATTAATAAAATCAAATGCTTTTAAATCATTTGGATTCAAGATCTAATTTATTCTCACAGGTGTGGTTCAGCAACAGACGGGCTCGGTGGCGTAAACAGGCGGGGGCCAATCAGCTAGCTGCCTTCAACCACCTTCTTCCTGGAGGATTCCCACCCACAGGGATGCCAACTTTACCCACATACCAGCTACCAGAGTCCAGCTACCCCAGCACCACACTATCGCAGGGTGAGACACTGCATCCAGCCAAAAAAAATACTCGATCTTCTGTTCTCTGTGTTTAATCAAATTTTGCTAAAGATTGCATTAGTCCTGCTTATTTGTGGTATGCCATCCATATTTTTTGTGGTAATAGTGTCATAAATTATGTTCGAATCATGTGCAGCATATAAGAACCATGCAGCGAGCAGTTATCTTTACAATCGCATCTTTGTCGCAGCGAGGCAAAAATAAGTCTTATATTATGAGTAAAGGTCATTTCTGTCCTTTACACTTTTCCTGTTTAAAGATGGGTTTCTATGTGCCAAATAATACACATGACGGACACTGTGAGGCCTGTGAGGCCACTATGAGGATTCCTGGTTGTCTTCTGCCCAGGTTTTTAAGAAAATTTGCCCAGATTTGTTCTCACCTGTTGTCATGTATTGTTTTTTTTTTTTGTGGGTGTGTCAGAGGGCAGCAGTACATTGCACAGGCCCCAACCCCTGCCTCCATCCTCCATGCACCAGGGAGGTCTGAGCGCTGACAGCAGCTCTGCTTACGGTCTGTCGTCCAATCGCCACAGCTTCTCCAGCTACTCTGACACATTTATGAGCCCCTCAGCATCCAGCAACCACATGAACCCTGTTGGAAACGGACTCTCCCCGCAGGTCAGTCCCACGAGCTTTTGTCACTTATCTGCAAATTTCCTCATAGGTGTTAACACTGTTTAGTCTACCAAAGTCCCTCCCCCTGCTCTCGCACTTCAGAATGTGTAATTGTATTTGACTGAAATTAAAATTCAGAAACAGCATGTTCAGCAAAATAACTGCCAGTGTGGGCTTTTATGTTCGTCTTCCAAAGCCCTGGATTTATTTTAGCTACTCTAAATTGCTACATTTGTAAAACAATTGGATTAACATCAACAAATTAAAATTCATCTTGATAGCACCGCAAGTACTCAAGCTGCTCCAAACAGCGGTTTTGACTTTCCTGGGACATCTAAATCCTGCACAGCACAGAGAGAACACATGCAGATGAAATAATTAGCTAAAGCTTATAAATGTATACCCATAATCTTCTTCACATAATTGTCTGTCAACTGGAAGACTCCAGTGCTATGTGTGATTTTGTTCATGTCCTCACTGCATGATTTACAAGCAGCTCTGCGCAAAGAGTGACAGAGGTTTTCTTGTAAGTTCACCGTGCTGGTCGCTTTATCTCCTTTTTTAATATTATTGGGACTCCCCGGGTTTCTCTTTGAATTAAAACAGGATCGGATATACCACTCCTACCCACTCTCCTCTTTGCCATCTTAAAGCATGTGACTACAAGTGCTGATTTGCTTGCCTTCCTCTCAGTATATTGCTGGATTTCAGATGTTTAACCTCTTTGGACTCCTCCATTAATGAGCGTTTAAATAGGACTCTATGGTAAGGGTTGAGCTTTAAGTAGCAAAGAATGAAAAATGATTTGTATTGATGCAAATCGTGTGTACGGAGTGAATTATACACAATTACCCATCAATACTGGCCAGTCTTGCCCACCCTCACCAACAAGATGTGGTTAACAGGCAGAAAATAAGATTGAAATGGTGTGTAAAGAGTTGAAAATGAATTTCAATGCTGCATTTGTCCACAATTACCCCGTCGTTCACACGTGTTTTATTGGGAGTTTTTTCTTTTTTTTCTTCAAATATTTCTCAAAGCAGATTGGAAACATTCTTGGTATTACCCTCTTTCTTCAGAGAAGAAAGAATTAAGGATTTTGTGACAAAAAAGAGATTTTCTCTCCTGCTGGAGCGACGGAGGATAACATGGAGGCTCACAGCGTGTTTGATTGTTAATCGTGGCACAGGGGCTTTAACTGCTAATGCTCTCACTGCAAACCTGCAGAAAAACACCAGGAACATGGAGTCTTTCTTTTTTTTTTTCATTAATGGCTCTCTAATACTGGCGTGGGGTACACTGCTGCTTTCTCTCCCTCTCTTCGTAGACATTCAAGAATGTGTTGGGATATTAAACATTTCCTGTCATAGTGAGGATTAGGACAGAAGCCTTTGGGCAACTGTACAGCTTGGATTTTCAGTATTCAATTACTCTATCGACTGGGTTCGACAAAAGTCTTTGTATAGAATCACCTAAAATATACTTTATTTGTTTATTGTCTTTTTTCTTTTTTTTTTTAGATTGGTTTAATTATTTTGAAGTTAAACTGTGAATTTTGCATCCTCAGCTCTCACAGGGAGCTTACATATGTATATGGTGTGGATGTTTTGACTGCATGGTGGTTTGCACAGTGCTGAAGTGAACGCATGCAGAATGATGTGTGGCATTCCTATCAGTCTCTCAGCGTGGAGATGAATGTTCCCACTGACAGCAGAATCAGAGTTCACTCTCTGGTGCAGCATCCTGCTGTGCTGGGCAGCTCCTATCTGTCCCCCTCTCACTTCACAAACACACAGCACGTAACAGGAAACTCACAACACACAAACAACCGGTTTAACATTTGCGAGTCAGAGAGGGCTTTGTCTTCTTTTGCATTAAACCGAATTTCAATCAAATGGCAGGTCCGTTTAAGCTTTGAAAATTATCAACACACATTCTACACCTCGCTGTTTAGTTTTCGTGTTATTTCTTTTTCCTGTTTTTCCCTTTCCTGTAATGAAAAAAGCAACACAAAGAGACTCTCTATCGAGATGGAAATGAGAATTTGATATTGTAAGTTACACACGGCATCTGTTTGCTAGAGATATGCTTGTGCATTGGAATGCGCAAGCTATTTCTTCAAGTGTCTGGCATTGATGGCCTCGCGGTTGCTGTAAAGATTGACAAAAATTCTCTGATTCGCAGTAAATGGGCTGCGGTGGCGAGGTGCCAAGTCTGTAATGGAATCCTGCAGCGTTCAGCAGTCCCGACAGGAGCTCGCGTCCATACCCAATCCCATAACCTATCCCGACAGCACACATTTTCCCATTACAGGCAGTGGAAAAGCCATCCACACTCAGACTGGTTGCTGTCATTGTGGGATATACAACATGTTTGGCTGGTTGAGGCGGGCAGTATATTAGGGGTCACGAGAGTGAAGCTGTGCATGGCTGGGCAAAAGGTATGAAACCAGAAGTGTGTTTTGTTGTTGGTCTTGTTTCATTTAGCGGCACAGCAGGTGTTGGAAAGAGGGAAAGGCAAGGGCATGGAGGTTAGGCATTCCAGCCATCCTCACCTGAAGATTTAAGCTTAACGCCTGCTTTTTCTCTCTGGTCTTTTTTTCATTTTTAATACTCCATTTGAAATAGAACTTTTGACCTTTCATCACCACGACACTTTGTATATTAATTTCGCACCCTTGAAAACAAATAAGCAAATTGGCTTTCTTTCAGCTGAAGAGGTGTACTTTAACAGGCAATCATCTCTCAAGAATGCAGCGCATTTTCAACAAATCCCGGTAATATGAGGCTGTAAGATACTTTTCAAATGATTCTTTGAAGCAGCGTTCATGGCCATTGCATTTATGTGAAACCGTTTGGGCTGAATTCCTCATTATTGCATGACAGGGACACCTGCTGGGAGAAATAAAACAACGGCACTTACTGGAGTGCTGAAGTAATGCAAAAGGAGCTCAGTGGCAGAACTTGGGTTTCACTCCTCGTAGAAATTTCTAGAAATATAGACACCAGGGGAAAAAAAAAAGAGAACAGAAAGAATTTCTCTTGTAGAATCAAAGTAGGAAATGCATGCAGAGCCTGTTGTAGGGTGTTCTTATGATAAGGAGATGAGATAAGTGGGAAGTGTGTGAACTGGATAGGTATGGTGGATAGAGATTTTATTGCTGTTTTGATGAAGGAAGTTCACAAAGTTTTGTGAGGAACTTTTTTTCTGTTTTGCAGTTTTATGAAAGTGTTGTGTGTTTTGGAATGACAAGGATGTGTGTCTGTGTGTATCTGAGGAGGGCCTTTGGGCTGTGTGAGTGGGCCGGGCCTCCACACACACACACACACACACACGTACACGGGATCAGAGGCAGAGCGGCTCTCACCCCTGCCTCCCTTTGATCTGTGTCCCCAGGCCTGCCTGCCCGCGCGGCGCTGCACCGTACCACGCACGCTGACACCATGCTCACCAGCGACTCCCCACAACTGTCTGAGAGAGATAAGCCAGGGGAGACTCCAAACTGTGCTGCTGCTCTTCCATTAGCTAGCGCAGACGCTTCTTTTAAAAATGGGATGAATTATTTTTAAGAAGCAAGCTCTGCCGTTGCCAAAAAAAAAAAATGGAGAGGGGAAAATGTACGGAACAATCTGGAGCTCTGGCTTCATTCCGCCTCCCTCCCTGACTTCTAACAAGACATTCTGCACCTGAATACCAATGAGAGGGGGAGATTCATGTAGTCCCCCACATTATTAAAACTTGGGCATTAAGCCTCTCACCGGGCACTGTGTCAGCTGGCAGGCTCCACTGACAACAAATCAAAGGGGATGAGCACATAGCCTGCATTCATAGCTCAGCCACTCGCAGAGCAAGTGGGGGAATACATACTGGTTAATTAGAACTCCCATTAAAACAAATACTGTTTCAATTTGGCAAGTATAAAAAAAGATGTAAGAGGCTTTCAGAAAAAAAGAGACCTGCTGTTGGCAGTTGCCAAGAAAATCCAGGGACTGTAAATCATATCCACTGGCTATACTGTTTCTGCACAGATTATTAGTGTTTGCTGTTGTTTTGCAACACTTTTGAACTCTGAGGAAAGATTTTCTGTCTGTGACACCAGAAATGTACCTCCGCGTGCGCTGGCCTTCTGCATGATAAAACATCTTGTTTTGTTTTTGCCGCTTACAGACAAGTGTGACGTGACTAATAATTTTCATTCTCAGCTTAAACTTGATGCTTTGTAAAAAAAAAAAAAAAAGAAAGAAAGAAAGAAAAAAAAGGAGAAAAAAATGCTGCATAAGGAGCCACTTTTGCAGCATCTCATGAGCCGAGCTGCAGCTTTACATGCAGGCTTCTTTTTCTAGTAGCAGAGGCAGTGCTTCAGCCTTCTAGTCTCTGTTTACCTGAGCCATTTGTTGCTCACTCCCTCTTTCAAGTCTCTTGAGCAGCCATGTGCTGCCATTTTCTCTTACATTCCAAAATATCTTTGGTTGGAGCTTGGTGTATTCATAATCTATTTTTCACCTACCAACCTTCCTTCCCTCCACTTGGCTTTTTGTCATCCAATGATGGCTTGCCAATAGTGCTTTGCTCTCTCCCTCTCTCTCTCTCTCTCCCTCACTCTTCTGCTCTCCCCACCTTCCGCTCTTGCTCCAACTCTCTCCCCTGGAGAGGCAGCTCTTCTCCCTACGCCCAGATGAAAGGCTATGGCGGACAATAAAAATGCTATTTAAATGCAAGGGTGTTTGTGTGCGGGTGAGAGATATTTCCTGCTGAAAGTGAGCTGCTGCATCCTGATAAATAGTAAATATAAGGGAATGTGATTTACATTTATCTTGCAGAGGCAGCCAATATGAATTTCAGTAAATCCTAGAAGATGGGGATTTAAGGAGGAAAATGACTGAGACTGATTCACATGCTGTGTGTCCCACGCAGTTGAAATGCCTATAAGGTGGAGAGTGGTACTGCCTTTATGAAAGTATAGGCACAAATATCGATCCTATCTAAAATACCTATTATACACAGGCATACACAGTGTCACATGCTCATCTGTGGGGATTTCCTGTCTCATACACAACAATTTAAAGGTTACTTGTACCTTAATAATAATAATATTAATAACAATAATAATAATAATAATAATAATAATAAAGAAAAACAGTCTGCCATAATTGGCTGTTTCACAGGTGAAGTGTCTGTTGAGGCATATGTTGGGTGACCTGTCTCTTCAGGGTGAAGGGTCAGGGTTCAGGGGGTCATGGGATGGCTCGAGAAGAAGGAAGGCTAGTTTGCTGTGAACCTGCCCTGCTAGCCAGAGGTTTGGGATGTTGTCTAGCTGCATGTGGTTCCTTTTAGTTCCAGATGCCACTCTGACAGGTGCATGGTTGTGATTAATACTGGCTGGCTTTTTTTCCTCCTCTCACCCATTCTGTCCCTCCTTCTTTCTGCTTCTTTCTCCATGTCCCTCATTGGTTTATTGGTTCCTACTCTGCCAACCTTCTCCGTCATTGTGGATTCACTCTCGTGACCCCCTTGGAAAGTTTATTCAGCAGTCACAGCTTTCGGAGAGAGTTGCAAAGTAAAGTAAAACGTACTAAAAATGAGCTTCATTGCATGTGTATCGCTCCCTCCTCTCTACCTCCAGACAATAAGATGAGAATACGGGAGATTGTTGGGTCCTCAGCTGGTTGTCTCATGCAGCAGCTCTCCTCTCTCTGTCTCCAGCTGAGAGCTATTTCACTATTTATTTACATGTAATTATGGCTATGAGGTGCAGATATTAACACTGTCAAGAACAATTTGACCTGACATTTTTCACTAGACCTGGCCCCTGCTGTTTTCAGCAAACAACCCCCATTCCTCCTCCTCCTCCTCCCCCTCCTCTTCTTCCTCCCTCTTCGTTTTTCTCCTTCACTCCCTCAATCCGCCTTGCTTTCCTCCTGGAGCTTCTCTCTCTCACTCTCTCACTCTCTCTCTCTCTCTGTCTCTCTCTCTCTCTCTCTCTCTCACACACACACACCCACACACACACACACACAGGCCCTGCCTTGCTGAAACCACTCTCCTGGAATCAGAAAATCTGCCGTTTAATTTAGAAGAGGCGTTGGTGCAAGGTGCGGCGGGCTGAAGTCTGTGTGTATGTGTGTGCCCGCTTAGAAGGGGCCTCTCTTGTTCCCAGTGGCTGAATCCATCCCATAGTTACTCAAGCATATCACTAGCAGAGAATAGAGGATTGCTCCCCACACGTTCTCCAATTGCAGCCCAATAGACGGCATATTAACCTCTGGTTAGAGTGGGGCCAAGTTTATAGCTTATACTGTGAGATGTTTAAGAGGGGAGGGTGTGGGGGTGGGGGGGTCCCTCCTCCAACTTGAGCAGCTGTGCTTTCTGGAACGCGTAGGCCGCCATGAGCATTTAGCTTAATGGAAATTTGCACAAACACAGAGGGAGCGTGGCTAGCCTTAAAATAAATATGAATTTTATTCCATTTCCCCTTATTTAAGCCTCCTTTGTACACGCGGACAACTTCATGGAGCGCAGAGAGGAGAGACACAGGCACAGAATGGCTAACATGTTGTGAGGAGTGACAGCTTGTTCCAGTGCCCGCTAATCGTCCTCATCTGTGCCTGACATGTCAATGCCCACATTCTGTCAGTGCCAATCAGCCACTTAATTGAACACAATTAGCACCCCACCCCAACCCCCCATATGCATTACATTCTTCAAAGGCCCGTTTCTCTCCCTCCAGCACCAAACCTCCCCACCACCACCACCCCAGCCCTTCCTCCCATTCTACCTCTCACTCCGCTTCTGTCTCTTCATCCTATGGCACTAGTGGAAGACACTTTTCAGTTTTTATTAATGTGCCGCGACCAATTAAGGCAGTGGCATGCAGGCCTGAGCCCGTCATCTGCTGCCTGCCACCATCCTGGCTTTCTGCTGCGGCCCCACACCACCCCTTGCGCCACCTCCACCGTGACCAAAACGCTTTAATTCAATTTATGCAATCACTGTTATTTTTAAATAGTCATTTTGTCTGCTCAGATGAGGGGCCTTACTGCCCGCTGGGCCGGCCTTCTCATGTGAGGGATTGGGGGGGAAGGGCGGGACGCTGTGCAAGCAGGAGTCGACTGACTCTGGGGTGCGACTGTGGGGAGGGGGGCCCAGATATTTTTTTATATTTTATTATTTCTATTTCCTTTATGTTTTTTTGATTTCAGGTTATTAAGTGTTTGATCAGGATTTTAAAGGATAAAAATCAAGTTTTCATTTAACAAGTTAACAGATTAAGTTTTCAGTTTGTCTGTTCTTTGTATGTATAGTCATAAATATGCATATATATATATATATATATATATATATATATATATATATATATATATATATATATATATATATATATATATATATATATATATATATATATATATATATAGTTCAGATTTTATTTCATATTTTGACTGTTTCCAAAGTCAAACACTTTCCAGACCCTGAACGACTTCTGGATTACAAAATTAAGCACTATTCTTTTCCTGTAATCACACCCCGAGGACTGGCCTTCAAATATTGATCTGAAATTCAGTGTCATCACTGTGGATCTTTAATCGTTCTCTGCTGGAGAGAGTATCAGCCAGGCAGATCTGCTAAGGTGCACAATGCTATTCTGCACCAGTCAGATAACTTACAGACATTTGGAGTGCTCATTTTTCCCTGTCTGCCCCAGTGACCTCTGCCTAACTTAAAGGTACATCTTGGGGGCATTTTGATTTGGGCAGAACGGGGAGGTATCGGTGACAGAGGAACTAATCCAGTATTGCGCAGATTAAGAGTATTTGTGGAGCGGGGTGTGTTGGCGCTGGCGCTGGGAATGGAACAGAAGGGGCTCCTATCAGCTCTCCAGGCAGGCTAGCCCTCAGGCCAGTGCAGTCCTACAGGAGTCTTTGTACTTCCCAAAGCCTCCACTCTCCTCTCACTCACACTATATCACTCTCTCTGCTGCCCCCCTTGCCTTCTTTCTATAGGCTATCATTTTCTCAGCACTCCATTTCCTCACTTTACACTTGTGAATTTATGTTGTTTTAATCCAGTGTAAGAGTGTATTCTTATTATGATCAGGCGCAGCAGAGAAATCTGCGATAGTTCAGATTTCTGTGAATGCAAAGTGTAAGGACACATAAATGCTCTGCATTTCACTGTTGCATACAATATTAAAATTAAATGGTTAAAGTCAAATAAATATATAAATAATATGGCTTTTTATGATTTTATAATTATAATAATGATTATAATATCTTGAGAAAACTCTTGTGGCACATGTGCGTTCTCTTTCTTTACCATGTTTCTTTTCTCGCATTGTGTTTTTTCTTGTATCACTTGCAGTGCTTCAGCTCTGTCTGTCGAGTTGTTTTATTCTAGAGAGAAATCCAACAAAGAACAAGTCGTCAAACATTCACACAAACAAAAAAAAATGTAATTTGACTGCTGAAGAAATTAGGGGGGTTTGAAAGGGTCTCTTTTTGTCTCAAGTGTGCTATTTATTTATCTGAAAGGATGCACATTGTATCCATTTACACTTCCCCACTCACTTTGCCACAGGCTGGAGGGCTCAGAAGTTGAGAGAATTAATTACTTTTTTATTATTATTTATAAAGTAATCTATCTGTAGAGAGAGAGTGGGAAAAGAGAAGGGGGGGTGCGAGGGGAGGGGGTTTGTGCGCGAGAGACAGGGAACGCCCTGGAGCATTGTCCTTTAAACTGGGTCCTGGCTCACATTATCTCCCAAACCAGCACTCACACAACGTTAAACAACAAACGAACTCTGGGCTGCTGAGGACGCTGTATGCAAGGAGAGAGAGGGAGGTGGGGTAGGGCGGTGGAGGGGAGGCGGAGTAGGAGGAGAGCGTGCAGAGAAGCAGGGAGAAACTCTGCTCTGCACAAGTGTGCTGTATATATGGATGATAAATATAATGGCGGTTAAAGGCTCTTTCCTCAACTCTAAAATTTTACAAGAATTCAAACTCCTCAAATCTTCTTTAATGCAAAAAGATTTGCACTCATGCATTCACTGGCAGTCCATCAAATAGATCATCAGCAAAAACCTTCAATTTAAAACCGTGTCTTTTTAATGTATGTCAATGCATGTCTGCCTTTTTGGTGTAAAAATCTAAGAAAAAGTTGTGTGTGTTTTTTCCTCCTTTCCAAGTTTATTCATTGGCTGGACGTTTGAGGAGGATTTGCAATATCTATAAAGGCTGTTCCGTGTGTCACACATAAACAGAAATACCCATGTCTACAGCCACAAATGGCATTCAAGAGTTTATGTGAAAAGGTATCATTTAACACTTGAACGGAAAGTTGAAAAAAAAACGGTGAAATTTTTTTCCCCCTGTACTTTTAACAGAAAATGCTGTTTACACAGTGAACATACCTTTCCCCACTAAGAACACTTAAATTATAACTGAAAACTGTGCAAAAGATCCTCACAGATGCCAACACTTGTCAGACTCTAAAGTGGCCGACCCATCTAAAATATTGTGCTAAAATAGCAAAGCTGCAACATGACAATGATAAGAAGTCATTTCCTTTTGAAGACCTTTTATGAGCGTGAATAATAATCGAGCCAGTTGTTGGCTGTTCTATTTCATAAGGAAGCAATGTAATCAAGCTTCAATTAACCAATAACTAAAATGGGCTCATCCCCTCCAGCTGTCTCTCTCAGGACATTTTACTAGCCCCCCCCCATCCCCACCCCCCTCCCTTTTTTTTTTAACTTTAAGAAATTCATCCAAACATAACCCTTCATCTTCTTCAGATTGTGCTGTTCATCTCCATATGGGAGGGAGCATCACATGTGTCCAGCATGAAGAGGGCTATGAATCTCCTTCTTATGGATACATGTCACATGCTTTGTTCGCAGATGTGGAGGGGATGGTGGGGGTTTCCTTACTGATAGAATTAACATGTGGAAATGACTAACCAGTCTTTATGTTTCTGATGTGCTTCGAGTGCTTCATATTTCCAGGGAAACCTTTCTAAAGATATGATTCATTTGAAGAATATGGTTAATTTTCCCTCTGAGGGATAATCTTGGCAAACTGCATCATTTGTGGACTGTTTTGGCTAGCCCCTGCATTGAGTCTGTGGTTGCTACATATGTGCATCTATGTGTCTGTTTGTGCATGCATGCAAACATATGTCCGCCAGTGTATCACCCCTGTGTAACCACCTCCATGATGGGCTAATTGGTTTAGCAGCCAAGGGGCCAAAGGCCAGGGCAGCATAGCAAAACTCAACATGAACCTGATGTTGAAAGGAAGGCTTCGCTGCTATAGGAGGGAAGCATGTGTGGGACAATTGCCTTTTACCACACACACTCACACACATACGCACACATACCCACACACCACACTTAGGCTTTTTCACTTAACGAAACTCGCAGCATGAGAAAACAAAATTTTTCACAGCGTTCTGGGCCACTGTGCTTCAGACTAGAGGAGCACCAGAAGTAATCTCTTACATTTTAACATATTGTGGGGCCTTCTTCTGACGAATGTCACATGCTATTACATTAATCTAGAATATTGAATTGGAAGCCTTTATGCACTGTGAATAATATACACACTGTAATATTCAAGCAAGCCTCAACCTTCAGTATCAGCAGCCCCCTCACTATGGTTTGTGGAGCCTACTTTGTGTGGGGATCTGAGGGGATCATTTACCAGTTCCAACTCCATTACTATTCATGAGATGGGTAGGCTAGGGGCGAGGGATTAGGGACTCCCTTGGTGCTTGTTGTGCTGTAGGCTCGGGCTCAGGCCTCAGGCTCCAGGACAGGGGCTGTCTGGCAAGGATGGTGGGTCTATTATCACCCTGGGACCCGTCTGTCCCACAGCAGAACACTTACTGGCAGCGCCAGCTAATGGAAACTGTGTCTCTTGTTCCCTTTCTCCTTTTTTTAACCTCATCACCCTCCTGGTACCCCCCCCCCACTCCTTAAAAAAAGATGAGGAAGTTTCTCCCTTTCCCTATTTCAAAGTTGAAATGGTGTATTTCTATTGGCATCTTTACCGTGAAGTGCTGGGATGGCACTATACTTGCAAAAAAAAAAAAAAAAAGTACTTTCCCTCAACTCTGTCAATGCTTTGATCCTCAATTTTGCAAGTTTCTAACATCCTCTTTCCCCCTCCCCCCAGGTGATGAGTATCCTGAGTAACCCCAGTGCTGTACCCTCCCAGCCCCAGCACGACTTTTCCATTCCCCCCCTGCACAGCAGCCTGGAGAGTCTCCAACCCCATTTCAGCCAGCTGCAGCCAGCGCTCTGACACCATCAAGAGTGTGGACAGCCTGGCTTCTTCGCCAGTCATACTGCCCCCCTACATATAGTGCCACCAGCTACAGCGTGGACCCCGTCACTGCAGGCTACCAGTACAGCCAGTATGGCCAGAGTAAGTAGACCCTGTATTTGTATACTGTTGTTGTTGCATAAGCAAGTGCTTTCATGTTTTGGTGAAAAAAAAGTTAGTTGTTCTTCTCTATCCCCCTCTTAAGCTGACTAAATTTAAAAAGCCTATGAAGTGATGCCCAATTCCAAGGCAGGAGAGCCTCCTGACCTTTGCACCCTGGTTAGTGGAGGCAGACACGTGCTCTTGATAAAGACCCCCCCACCACCGCTACTACACAACCACCATCCTTTTACAGAGTCTTGCCTTAGTCACACCCCACTCCACTTGGATGGGAAAGAGAAGAGGGCCACTTCAAAGAACGGCACACCCTCAGGGGCCACAGTGTCCTCTTGCCCACCTCTCTTTCCCTCTTTCTCCTATTTTGATCACACACACACAGATACACACACCCTCAGGGCAGGAAAGAGTTTGCTTTATTAGATTAGCATAATTGACTGATGCTGTCACAGCCATTCACGAGAGGTAAAATGAAGCCCACTTCCTGAACAAACCAGCCAGCATCAGCTAGCTGACATTTGTTTGTATTTATATTCAGGTTTTCGTAGTGATCTGGTGCTTTGTGCATCTGGTGGTTTTCTTCTCTAAAATGTGTTTGTGTTATGCGTGAATGCGGGTGAGCGCGTGCCAATCTGTCACGTTTTGTGTGTGCGCACCAGTGTTTTGTCAGCAGCAAGAAACTGATGGCAGTGCGGATGCGAGCTGATGTGAGGTTAATTAAGATGGTGATTGAGCACAGTAGATGGGTAATGAATGGAGGAAGAGGAGAGAGCTGCTGTCTGAGGATGAAAATGATCGGCCATGTGGAGTGTGGAGGGCATGAAATCAGAGATGCCAAGTGTAATGAAGACTGGCACATAGAACACACACAGGGAACCGTCTGAGTGACAGCATGGAGACTTTACCAGGATGCACATGCTCTGTGCCAGCAGCATGCCAACCTCAGACAAGGGACAGGGGAGGGGTTTTTATCTTTCACTCTCTCTGTGTGAATTGTTTTTCATTTGACTCATTCTCTTCTGCCACAACTTATTTCAGCCTTAATCAAAGGAATGAAATGAGAGTGAATAGGACATATGTCCCAGGAATCTACCACCTGTCTAACGTTTGTTTTTCCTTCTGTCTTTTTCTGTCTGTGTGTAGCTGCTGTAGACTACCTGGCTAAAAATGTCAGCTTGTCCACCCAGAGGAGGATGAAACTTGGAGACCACTCGGCAGTGCTGGGACTGCTGCAGGTGGAGACGGGACAGGCTTACTAAAGCCACTCGGGACAAACCCTGCACCTGTCTCTATCTCGCCCTCAGTCACCCTCCTCCATGCTCCATCAAGTCTGGACTGCAACTCCAGCTCGTCTCTCTGCTGCTCGCTCTGCAGCTCGGCCATGACATCAGCGAACAGACCCATAGCGTCTCTCTGTACCAGAGAGATGCTTATGAAGAGCGTGAGAAGTCTCTTTTCGGGTATGGAGCTAAACTTTTCACATCACCAGGCGGCTCTGCACCCTTTCTTCCCACTCTTTGGGCATCTTTGCCCCCTCCTTATACTCATGTCCCAGCCTCAGAACTGTTTATTTTGCTCAGTGGGCCAGACAGGACCCCAGATGACCCAAGGATGGTCGACTGCCTTGGCCCAGATTCCTCTTTGTCATGGCTGCAGTCCAGCACACATTTAGAGCCATCAACAACATGTACTTTGACCTTGCTGTTCATAGTAGTTAACAAAGCCAATATCATTTGAACGATTCTTCTTCTTGTTCTTTTTTGATATTGTTAAGAATATTGTTGCTGTTATATGATTATGGTTAATGTGATTTCTGTTGTTCTTTGATTCCATTCGTATCTCTTTTCTCCGTTAGATGTCGGTGTGTGAAACACAGTGAATGATTGAGATGATCTGGGAGCGAGTGTCTGTTGCATATGCATGTTTGCGTGTCGGCACACAGTCACACAAAAGAGGATGATTGTTTTCCAAGCTGCTGTTCCTCTGCCTGTTCCCTGAGCTCAAATGTTCGTGAGCGATTTGACCTTCCCACTTTCATATTCATCTTGACATTCCTAAAGAACTTGGCCACACTGTGGGAAGTCTGGCTGGATGGATTCTGTAGGGAATTAAAGCAGCATTTTGGCGGCCAATAGCTTTCCCCTTGTAACCTCCATCCCATCCTTAGTCGTGGTCCATAGGGAGGAGGGCATTGTTTGCAAAAACAGGATTGGGGAAATTAATGTATTTTGAAATATGGACCTTGCCAAGGAGGGCTAACTCAGCCCCCCCCCCAAAACCCACAAACACACACATGCATACACACACACTCTTCCCCATTCCTCCCAAATCCCTTCTGCCAGGGAATCCTGTGTGACTTAAACAGTGTAAAGCAGATTAAATCATACGAATATAATGTCAAAGCTAATTCACAGTGACCCTTCCCATCACTAGCCAGTATTTCGGTTTTATAGCACAATTAGCACATGTTGTAAATGCACATTGTGTTGGCTTTCCACTTTTCGACTAAATTCCTTCAAAACATTCCTCAGCCTCCATCTCCAATATACTATATATGCATTCCAGCATTCTCTGTTATGAGATTAAAAAGGAGACAAGCTGTGCCATTCACATGCACTCTGGAAAATCATATAATCCAGTCAGTTGTGAAAGGGCACAGGTAACTCCACTGATTGGCCCCCCCTTCTCTGCTTTGGACCGGAGCCACGTCTAATCCTCTGCTTTCACATACTCACCCAAATGTACAAAAAGAAAAAAAAAGTTTAAATAATAGTGCATATGAGACATTTGTGTAGCGCAGCTGTTCCCTTGGGATGCTATGTGATTTTTTTTTTTCATTGGCATCAGTGTCATAATGATGACGAGACAGGATCCGGTCCTCCATTGCCTTTAAGATCTGAAAAAATGTACAGTAGCTGGAGCAGACTGTGTATTGTTTCTTTATAAAGAGTATGTTTTATACTAAAACAAAACTATGTTGAGTGGAAGGTAAGCAAGGGATCTGTGGAAGTAAATGTTTTATCTGACTTTCCTTAACTTACTTGTTTTCAGTTGCTTTTTTTGTTTGTTTGTTTTACTTGTACTCAATTGGTTTTGTAGTTTCAACCAAAAGCTTTGAGTCTGTTTTTTTTTCTTTTTCTTTATTTTTTCTTTATTTTATTTTTTTACCCAGGAAAGAATAAATTTGTATAAATTAGTAAAATATAAATTCCACTGAAAATGTTCCAATTAAAATTGCATTGAAGAGGGTAAAACTGAGCTTGAAGGAAAATGAAAGCTTGGTGTCACAGACAGCCTCCCCTGGACCACAGGACCGTTGTATATTTAAAAGGTGGCTGAATGAAACATCTTCGCCTGTCAGAGAACTTCCGAGCGTGTTTTTGACCACCTATTTACAGACTGATAATAAGAGCAGACCAGATATCACTGGACCAAGGACCTAACACACCTGAACCTTCGGTGTGGGACTTTCCAAATGGACCAGCGCAATGATAATGATGATAATAATGCCAGGGACTACGGACTTTCTGCTCTGGGAATATGTTGGATTTGTGGACCAATAAGACTTCAGGAGAAAACGTCAAAGTAATGCTGACTCCGCACTGAATCGCAGCAGTTGCAACTGCTACACTTAGACGCCTCACTCATGTGTATATTTTAAAAATGAAGAATTTTAGAATTGTCTTTAGTGTATCAAACCCATTTCTAACATTTGCGTCAAAAAACATTTGGATATTTAAGGCATACAGCTCCTTCCCTCCCCCCTCCTCCCGTCTGTTTGACCCTTAACCTGTTTAGTTGCTTTTTCACATCTGTGCTTTGCTTTATTCCTTTTTCTGTTCCGCATGTGTGTATATTATCATGGTATAATTTATTCTGCTGTATGAAGTATTAGAATAGTGGGAAACTTGTATTGGTATTTACTACCTTCAGCCTGTTGGTGTGTTTACTGTAACACTGGCGTAACTGTTATCAATTAAAGATCCAAAACTGAGTCAATCTTTTGTCTCTTTTTCAAATTTGTGGACTTTTTTTAAAGCATTTACTATGATTCCAGTCAGTTTATACATGTACTGTGGTTAATAGAGACAATAATCAACAGAATCTTTAATTACTTATTGTTTGTTATTTTGAAGCCAATCAAATATCAAGATTTGCAGCCTTTCTCCAAGTTATATAATTTTAAGCTGTCATTTTATAAGACAAAGAGTTAAAATATCACCTTGGGTCCTGGGAAAATGTGACAGGCATTTTTAGCATTTTCTAAGATTTAAAAGGCCAGAAAAAAAAAAAAGGAAAATATATTTCAGACAGATTAATTATAGGCCTGGTGTAAATCTGTGTGCATCTGTGCATACTTGATCTTTTTCCTAACCATATGGATGTAGTCTGAACATGTTAGTTCAAGTACATTTGTGGGGCCACCAGTGACTGTTCCAGCACTGGCGATGTGATTAGAGAGTGATGAGAGCTCACATGTCCCAGACGAAGAGACACAGACTGAAAGTGTGTCTAGCTGCAGCTGTAGGAAGTAATTCATTCTACGCGCTGACCAGCAGCGCTCGCCTCTCCCACCGCTGGCCGGGGAATGCAGTCTGCAAATCTCTGCGGTATGGTGTGAATGTAGGGGAACTAACCAGTGTGGTGTGGAGGCATCCGCTGTGTTTTATATTACACGTCAAAACAGTGGCGCTCATTCACTTGCAACTATCATCCCCGCTGGAGGTATGTCAAATGCGCCTTAGGTACGTTCATTCAGTCCTGACTGGGTTTTAGCACATTTCAAACGTGTCAAATATGTGTACAGTTGCCGTAGCAGGAAAACGTTCCTACATAATCTTGTCTAAATTAGTAAGTTGTGCCAAGTTGCACTGTTGGAGATGTATATTTACATTCTATACGCCACAAAATGACAACAAATACTTTGCTGTTTATTTGCAATTAAATGTAAACTAATTAAAGGCATGACTAATCAAAATTATTAACATCATCACCATCAAATTGTGTTAGCAGATAAATTTGAAGCTAAATGAAGTCAGTCCTGCCTGTGCTATCACAAGGTACCTATCACTCCTATTTCATTCTTTCATACTCAGTGAGTATAAACAGATACATAACATTTAGTATTCCCCTTACAGATTCAAATCAGCACTGAAATGCAGTGTTATCGTCACGTTATATCATCAAGGCTCAGTTAAATTTGATGCAAATGTTAATTCTCTTCAGTGTCTAATTACAAAACATATATTTAAAAGAAGAAAAAAAACCTGTGTTCTTGGGTGCTGGATTAGCATGCCAATGAGGGAGGTCAATTATTTAATCAATTTCAAAGCAAGTTTATGATACGAGTTCATTCTGGGGAGACTGGAGGCTTTCAGTGGATCCTCTGAACATATTAAATATGTATTGTGGCTCTTTGCCTGCTGCGTGTCATCCTTCATATATTCCTCTAAAAGTTTGTGTTCTGGTTGTCCAGATTAGACCTTGGCATGTGCTATGGTTGTCCCCTTTGCTCCAGCTCGTCTCCTGAGGTGCCGGCCTGGGAGTTTTGTCTCCCTCGGGTCTGCTGTCACTCAGACTGGACGAGGTGGCAGCTCAGGCAGTGGTGTGTGGGAGAGCTTTATGACACTTTCCTCATCTCCTTCTTTGATCCCCTAATTGATTGACTACAGGAGCAGAGGATAAACAGAGCCCACAAGAGCCGATTCCACTCGCCTCTCTGGAGTGGTTTAGATAAAGTGTAGAGGCCCGAGCTCTCCATTTCTCCTCTCCCTCCTCTATATGGACGTACGGCCATTGAAGGTGGCTCTGTGCCATGGTAGCTTAGCTTTGGGCTGTGTCCTCAGGCCCAAGGCTTGCCTACTGCCCCTGTGCATAAATGGCTGGCGGTAATGGGGTTGTTTAGATCACAGGGATGGAAATGAAACTCCTGAGCCTTGCTGTAGAGACCAGGAGGCCCTATCACTCACGCAGCAGCGATAGAGAATTCACAACGTCAGCCTGGTCATACTTTCAGAATGAGCCATGGAATAGAGGCTCTGATTCAGATCTTATTTAGGGCCCAGCTCCTGAACCTGGCCAGGCTGTGATAAATAACCTTCTGCTGAAGACTCAGGAAAGCCATGAAGAGGAAGAACGCAAACAACCAGTGAGGGAGAAAGACAAGCCAAAAACTCTCCATTTTAAAGAAAATGTGCATTTGAAAACATGACTTTAAAATGATTCAAACCAGATATGATAATTATATTCTAATTTTGCAAATTTGTCTTCAGAAAGAGTTCAGAGCCGTGTGCAGGTATGCTAAGAAATGATTAAGAGATGCTCTGGGGGTCTTGGTTTTATTCTTTGAGATTATGTGTCACAGGGAGTAAAAAGCTCCCAGCTGTCGCCATGAAAGCACTTACAGTATAATAATCCCCCAAATCCTGTAATTATGCCAGCATACGCTGTGTACCTGAGCCTCAGCTTTGTGCTCGTCACCTCAAGGATCCCACTGACACAGACAGAGACGCACAGCTTGCCATGCACATATCTCCTTCCCAACCATGTATTTTGCATAGGGAGAAAATCTTATTTTCAGAACATTTTAGGTATTTTGAATTTCATGGTTACCCCTCTCAGGTATTATAGATAGATAATCTGTCATGTATAAGTAAAAAAGCAGGAGCTCAAATAAGGGATTGTCTGATTTACGAGGAACCAAAATTATAGAATCCTTTACCAGCTATATTACATTTAATCAGCTAAGTAATACTCTGTGAGATCAATCTTCAATTCATTACATTTGATTTATATAGCCACAATTCAGATTGCAGTACATCAAATGCATATATGCACATCAGTGCACACCTCCCTTAAAGCAGCTTAAAAAGAAAAAACAAAGAAAAAAAAAAGTCCAAGTAAAGTTGTAAATCTAAGAAATCTGAGCTAGATAAAAATCACTGTGAAGCCAAGCTTGATTTACATTTAAAATCTGAGCTGTGTTCTCAAACTAATTAATATTAATAACTAAAATGGAAATGAGTGCAGTGGCGGCCCCTAAGTGAAGAACAAACTGGGTGCATTCAGTCAGGAGATTCATATACAAGCCCTTTCTCAGGAGAAGTGGGCTCTAAACAGGCGTGACGGCAGGGCATAGACCGCCATACACAGAGACAATTTTTCTAGATAATAGCCTATCACGCAGGATACAATTTAAATTAAAAAATGCAATTTTCACCTTGAAATGAACAAATGATTACAATTTCTATACAAATTAAGGCATCCAGGCTGTGCCTCAGTACTGTGCCAAGGCCATGAAACCTAACATAATTACCATGAAATACATTTTCAAATATTTGTATTTTGTCCATCGCTTTAAAACATGCCACTCTGCCTTCTGTGGGTTTGTGATCTCACCTTCTGGGGGAAATACATAAAAAAGAGAGAAAATCATAAGAGATGAAAAGCTCTTCAACAGGAGAGATAAAAATGTGGGGGAAAAAAAAAAAAAACAACCTCCCATACACACAGTAAATCAGCGCAACTCAGCACAGCGGCCCCCGGAGCTATCTCTAAAAGCCAAATTACTGCTACTTATCTAAGGAATCATATCTACTAGTTATCTGCTCCTGAGATAGGCTCCTCTCTCTCTCTTGTGCCTTGTGCTCATCGCCAGAAAAGCTATTTATTTGTGATTACAGACACCCTTTGAATAAAAGATGTTTGTGTTTGAGATCCAAAGTTTTCGCAGATTCTGAACTCTTCAGATTCTTCAGAGGGGAGAGTATTGAAGGCAGAACACCTTTTTTTGGGGCAGGGTTGCTGGGGGTGGTCTGCTGCAGAGAGAGGGATGAAAGTGTAGCCGATGGGAAATATGAGACAAGACCTCAAACTTCTCTTACTCTTCATATCACATATGCTTTCAGAGGGGATTCATACTGAGATGAGGTGTCGAATTGACTTTAAATGCAGAACCTTATGCTGGAAACACATGGAGACAGGAAGCTCTGGCAGGTATTTTGTAGAAAGCTGCCAAAAGCCGCTAAGTTTGAAGTTTTGGGAGTTTCTCTGCTCGCAGATATTAATGTCCTTAACTATGAGGAATCATAGGAAAGTCAGTTTTAATGGGGTGGTAAGTAAATTCAGTTAAAAAGTGTCTAATACTAATAATGATGCATGCATTAACAGCAGTAAGAGTGTCATATAGTCAAACCTTTTTTCACTGTTGTCCACTACAATCTAAAAATGGTCCGACGGTGATCCTTTTGCAGGGCTTATAAACATGTTCACCTCCCCCAAAAAAACAAAGCAAAACAACATCTGCATTCAGGTCCGTTCTTTTAAAAAAGAAGATTACAAGTGAGCAAAAGCAAGATCTAAATGTCTTAGCTTTGTAAATATGTAGGCTCGTTCATTTTTTATAAGTAAAGCTGTGTAAGTATAAGATTCAGAGCTATCATACAGTTTGGTAATCCTAAGTGCCTCTTTTCTCCTTCCATTTCTTCCATTCCCTCTCTTTCCCTCCATCTGTTGAAGTCCCTCAGCCAGAGAGGCGCACATCAGATTTCAAGTAGTCGACCTCTTAATGCTGAGGTCAGTGCTGCACCGGCAACGATTTCACACTCAAGATGAAAGGGAAATGAACACTGAGGATGCTGGGGGGTGACATGGGGCCCTGACCACTTTGGCCATTGCCACTCTAACCGCTTCACTGCACCAGGCTGGAATCTGAGGTGAGTCCATGAGGAGGTGCTGAGATTGAGGTTTGCCACCTGTATAACAAAAGGTGAAGTCACTGACCTAGACTTGATAAGCACTGGTTTGTTGTTTTTTTGTTTTTTTCCCCCCAGCAGTGATAAAACTTAGTTGCACTATTGATTTCTGGTGCAACAAAGGAACTAGAGAAGACAATAGCAGAAGACACACACGAAGTAACTCCACTAGCATCCCCAGGACGGGAGAGCAGAGCTCCCATGCGGCTGAAACTCGTAAGAGGCTCTAGGTGTCACAGTCATATGAGGTAGTGAACCCTAACAGATTGTTCTTTTCCACCAATGAGCTCGGGCCATCTTAAAAGTGCCCTGATGCTTGCCGTCAGACTCCTGGCCTGCCTGCCCAGTTACAAGCGCTCATTACCAGTGAATTTCTCAGAAGCCATTATTGAATGAACACTGAGACAAGGCTAGCAGTGAATGGACAGTTTGGTTACACCGCCATGAGGCTTGAGCTCCTCAGAGTAATGTACCGCTTAAGTACCTGTCAGCTTTATAAAGGAGGGAGTAGACTGTGTAAATGTGTGTGTAAATAGAGTGTCAGATCAGGACCCCAGGGAGTGGAGGTGGGGAGCGTGCATGTGTGTCTGTGCATGTGTATGCTCTTTTGTTCAGCGGTGCATGTGTGTGTTAGCGAGTGTGCATGTGAGTGTCACAATAATGATCATTTAACCCTCCTCAGCATTCCCCAGGGCTCCACGTTCCCCTTTCGACTTCATAGTGCTCCAGGCTCGCTCTCTCTCTCTCTCTCTCTCTCTGTCTCTCTCTCTCCTCTGTCTGCTTCTCACGGCTAGGCACAGTTGGGGAGCAGCTCCTTATTCATTCATGAGAGAAGCACCGGATAAATAAAAAGGTTCATTACTGTGCTAAAGTGTTACTAATGACATGTACCTGCCACTGAGCACCTCCGAAAATCTAATGTGACACACTAGAATGGAAAATCTATTCTGCTGCACCAAGGCCTCCAATGGCGCTAGCACATACTCTATGGAAATTTCTCTCCGCTTGCCCTCCAATTGTGTCTCTCTAAAACCAATATTTACAATCCCATAGCCATTATGTCCTACTACGCCCTCTGCGCCTGCTGTTGCGACCTTCATATTAGCTGAAAATTGGACTTTGCAAACTTAGCAGGGGAGAAGAGACTCTTCTCATAGATGAGAGGGGGCACCACCAGGAGACTCAGCATGTGGCGCGGGGTGCTTCTTAACTCCCTGCTGCCCCGACCCTAAACTGACAACACCAACCAAATGCCAAACAAAAATACAGTGAAATCTCTCTGTGATGCATGCCATCATTAAGCCTCTTCTATTCAAACTAATAAAAGGCGCCCCGAGTGAATGAATGACTTTACCTTATGGTTACACTTGAGACACAACTTATCTTTTGGCACTCAAAATGTCACTAGATCACCAACCATGGGTTCATACACTATGCAAATAAGCCTGATGGCAGGATTTAACCAACAACTAGATAGAATGCTTTTGTATTCATCTGATTAATGCAGCCAAATGCAGACATAAAGCTTGACTGACAGGAGGAGGTCTGGATGAAGAAGCTAAAGCTCCCACAGTAACTAAATGTCTTTGATGACACACCTCAGTTCTGCTGCTGCTAAAGCAATACCGATTCATTTCTTTGAAATCCTGAGGATGTTGTAATATCTAAAAACAGAAAAACATTGTTTTTTAAAATCATTTTAGCCTTAATTCTATTTATAATATTAAAATACTTATGATAGTTTATTAGTTTATAGAATCAAAACCAAATACAGTGGTTGCGTTTGTGATGTGGCACATATTGCTCTGCAGGATTGTGCATGCAGAGAGTCACTCACTAGGTATACTGTTCAAAAAATTGTATTTTTCACTTTTGGATATAAAATCGCAGAAGAGGAATTGATTGATTGATCGAGTGATTTTTAAGAAGTTGCAAACACTGAATGCATGTGAAATCAAACATCACAGAGTGAATGCTGCTGAGTTACTTGAAGAATAAACAGACTCTTAAATTATGGTTCTTAGTCCAAGATGCTATATTTCACATTTAAAAAGTTAAGATTTTGTCTGTATTTTTGTGATTAAGGACACATAATAAGTAAATTAGCTTTTCTGCCGGACGAGACAACAGCTGCCCTGGTCCAAACAGATTATATCGGAGCTGGATAGATGTTAACTATGTTGTATGAAAATTTGATGTTACAGATAATTAAAGAGATAAGGTTTTCTTTGTACAGATTTAATGCAGCTCTTTGATGCAGTGCAAATGAGCTACGACTTAATCTTTAGAGATACAAAATATAAAGCGCTGTTGAGAAAAAAAAATCCACATGCCTTTAACACACACAGACCAAGTGACTGAGCTTGATGCGTGTCTGAGGTCTATGCCACCTGGATGCACTATATGATAAACACATCAGTCCAAACAATTTCATTATTTCCTGCAGTATTTATTGCCATACAGAATAATTTAGGACCTGAATACTAATCCCTATCCCATCTTATTTGAATTTTAAGTTGTTATCAATTCTCATCAATCAAACACTTCAACCGGCTCTCGGGAGCTTTGCAGAAACCCGAGCTTCAGTCACCTCTGGCTGTGTAGTTTCTCACAAGCTGAAATACTTGTTGCATCTTCAAGAGTTCGGGGTCTAATTGAATCATGGCTTCCATCAGTGTCTCAGCAGAGTCTTAAATGACTGTTTGCTCAACATGTCTGCCCATTTCCACTGATTAATTCATACGAAGCCAAACAAAATGTTCTGCCTTGTTTATCATGTTAAATCCAAGCCCTGCAGTCTTCCCGCAGTCAGTCCCTTATCAGAATGAATTTTTTAAGGTGGGAGCAAATGCAATGGAAAGTCAAGCAGGGGATATATATCGGCACCCTTTTAAAATAATGGCCTAAGTCATTTTTTTTAACAAAAGCTTTATTTTTGCCTAAAATCATCATATTTTCTATATTTGGTTCAGTTTTTTGTTTTTTCTGAAAAAACCTGAAGAAAAAAAATGACTTAGGCCATTATTCTCAGAGGGTGGCAAATTATTTAAAGAAGTTTTGCTGTGATACATTTTTCTCCATAAAAAAGCTGATCGTTTTTTGATTTTTCAATTATTTGTTTTATTTCTAATAATAAACAGATCTAGTATAGCATATAATGGATATCCTTACACAATATTTAATGAAGTCTGTGGGTTTACAGCAGCAGCATGTACATGTTCTGCTGTTGTATGTGAAGATGAATGTCATCAAATTCATTATTTCACACATAAAACTGTATGGCAGATGACAAGATCAAGAGGTAAAATGATTTATCTGTAAACACTCTGTAAATTCACATTGAAAAAGAGTCGCAAAACCACCACTGATGATGTCACAAAGCATATTTTACACATTTGGGAAGTGGTTAAACCTATAGTTTTTTGTATTTACATGCAGGACATGTGTCCTGGCTTCAGCCTAGTTTGACTGCATACATATAATGAGCAGCCAAAGACAACAGTTATAAAGGACGGGCAATATCGCAGCCCAAATCTGTCTGTCTTACACAAATTGTTGAAATTGTTAAACATTAATGATGCATGGACAAAGCAAAGCCTCCAGTGGTCAAACACAGTAGGCTCATCATGATTCACCAGCATTTCTGCTATAAATGAGATGACTGAACCTCCTAGTGTTAAGTTTGATCAATAATCAAGAAGAAACTCAGTGGGATGGTAGATCGGACATGAACTATGTATTTCAGCTCTGTGTTCTCTGGATTGGACACAGCTACAATTGTGGTTTCCTGTGAAAACTGCTACAACAACAGGCTGGTACAACAAGAACTTACACTTGAAAGCCAAAGAGATGAAGTGGCAATTTGGTCAATCGTGTTTCTCTTCGAGACCGGGCAAACTGTTCCCTTTCACAGCTAAAATCTGTCAAGCACTCTGAGCTGTACTTGTGACTGAGGTCTGACAGAAACATGGCTTGTAATCTAACCGTGGGTTCTAATCAGCCTGTAAAGTGTGCTCCTAAAAACACCTATCACTGGTTACACGTGTGTGTGTTTGTGTTACAAACACAAAAGAAAACCAGGGATCAATTAGCCTCATGGTAAATCATTGTAGGGGCTAAACACTCAGTGGTGTTGTTATATCACAGACCCTGTGACAGCCACAACAATTATCTCCCCTCCCAATGCTTCCCAAGGGTCCTATAAACCACATTAGCCACTCTAGGCTGGCAGATCATTCTACGAGGACCTCCTCCTCTGAACATCATGACAGCAATAGCTACATCCAGGATTTGACACAGCTGTAAATATTAAAATATGATGATTTCATTATGATGAGCCCTCGCTGCATGAAATCTTTGGATTACTGGAGTCAGGTGTTTTTCTTTATTTTAAATGTCAGCTACAATCACAAGTCAGACTTGTCATTTGTTTGTTCACATTCTAGAAATCTAAAATCAGGACTTAATTGAGCATACATTTGTTATAGTGTTGCTTTGAACAGCCAGCTCGACTCCTCATTCAGCAGCTTGTTCTGCAAGTGATTGACTTTTTCCTTCAGCACCCCACAGCAGATAAAGGAACAGAGCTTAAACCTGTTACTGTCAGCTTCTCACCTGGATCATAAGAACTCCTGCTCGGAGCATGCAAACCAATATCCTCCCATTCTTTGCACAGCCGCCCAGGATTCACAGCAGTACCTCTTCACAAAGACCAGGGATGAGCGACACTCCATGTTATCTTATTGAGTTACCTGTAGCTAAGCTCTGAGCGAGCATACACAATGGCAGGCAGTTAATGACAGCACAAGGCCTAACCCCTTGTCCCCGGCCTTTCCCTGAGCCTCATTTCCGCGCGGCGGCTGCCATTTCACAGCTGTTAGCCACAGACTCTCTTTGTCATGATTAAGGACAAATTAATAGATGCCTCCTGGTAATCAGCTTTCATTAGGGCTGTCAAACCGCAGTGGCATTCGCTCAGCGCACTGGACACGGGATGATCACCTCCCAGTTGGGAGACACTACAGCTGACTGTGTGCGGCTGTAGTACTGCCTCTCAGCTGCTGTATTTGTGTGCTTGGTGTGGCTAAAGTGTGGGTAACCAGTGCATTAGCACGCTCCTTCGTGGCACAAGTGCTTGTAGTTGGTGCATTAACAGTGCTCCGTGTGGAGCTGCAAGATGGAGGTCATCGTGGGAATGACATAAAGAGTAGTCTTTCTGCTGGGTGTAATTGGCCCCAGCATGCTGAAAATGGACTGTGAAATGTAAGGGGGGTCAAATAATTGATTTTCCCCCGAATGCAGAATCCAGGGCAGGGCTGTTTAGTGAGTAATTTACAAGAGCAGTTCAGCCCGGGCTGACTGGCATATCTGTTGAAAGTTCCCAGGGGCATGGGAATAGATAACACACACCTGAGACCCTGGAGCAGATGGACAGCAGTCACTGTGCTACTCAGAGGGCAGAGAGGATTCACATCAAACTTACTTCCACACATATATGTATGCAGAGGGGTATGAGAGCACATGCACACACATACTCTGAGGATGATGGACACAGGCTATTGTATATAGAAATAGACTCTCTCCCTCACCCTGTACATCTCTCCTTCTCTCTGTCTCTCTCTCACTTTCTCTCTCTCTCTGCAGCATTTCTGAAATTGATGAAATAAACTCATCAGACTTCCAGCAAGTTTGGCATTGTGAGAGGGAGCTGAAGTCATTTCAGTATGTAGATTTCAGACTTAAACCCATAACTGTGTTGCGTGGTGCATGACCACCCCCACCTGCTGGAGAGAGAAGGCTGGGGTGTGCATGATGGGATAGGGACGTCTGTAAGACAGGATATAGCCTGGCCCTCTGTATGTTTAGTGATTTCTCAACACCACAGCCTAAGGGAATTAAGACAATAGCCTTATGTCAGATAGTATAATCTCATGACAAAATGGCATTTTATTTCCTGTGGGCTCGAATACATGTGTAAGCTAATTGAGAAGAAACCGCTACTTAGCCATCTGCATGGCTAAAATTGGTTTCATCTTCGATTTGGAGAATTTCTTGTTAACTAAAGGAGATGAGTGACGATTGTCAAGATCCATCATCTCAGTAATTTGAATTTATGGAAAAACACAATGATTAGCTATTGTTGTATTGTACCAGAGTCATTGCTGTCAAAAATGTAGATGAGCAATGCAGAGCTGGTATATTGAGCTCATCACAAAATGACATTTGTGTGGCACGCAGTCAGTGCTCTTCAATTTTCTTAAGCATCTTGGTAAATTGCACCAAACAATTTTCAAGATCAATTCCAGCGTCAAAAACAATGCACATAAATCCCATTTCTTCAACCCATATTGTGTTGGAGAGGGCCCCTGTGTTTGCATGAAGGTAATTACAGTGGGATTTGATGTTGTGGTGTGCCCAGAATTCTCCAGCTTTAGATCAGGCTCAGGGTGCTCCACCCCATTAATACTCCATATGGGGAACCCAGCTGTGATCAGAATTGGAAGAGCGGGAGGGGAAATCGATTTCATTTGCAGGATTATTGATGTAACCGAGATGCAGTTTGTATGAAACATAAAGTCTCATTTCAGAGGTTATGGATAAAACTGGATTGAGGGGCTGGCTGTTTGTTTTATTCAATGAAACATTACAAAAACAGAGAAGTCAGTATACACAAAGCTGTACAGTCTGCACCCGCATTGCACCACATTAAGGCTTTGGAACACTTTTTTTTTCTTCGTGTCTCACATTTACCTGTCTAAACTGAAACAAACTACCAAATACAAGGTACAGAGCATCAATAAAATGTATGGAAATTATTTTCAAAAGATTAGATTTTAATAGGAGACTGTGGGAAAATTAAGCAGATGAATGTGATTTACTGCATTGCAGGAGGAAAAACAGGGTTCAGTGCAGCACATACTGTTGGCACAAGTGAGCTCGCATTCTTTTTCACTCTTTGCCAACTTCTCGCTCCACCTGTTCCCTACATTTTTTAGGAGGCTTTGTAAGTCAGGCTGATGCGAGGTGATCACACATACATTAAAAACAATATCAGACTTTCCCAGGCTTCAGATGGCCTAGCAGCTGGATCTTTCAACTGGATCCATCCCTCTCTCCAATTATTCCTCCTCCTTTCTTCGTTCTCTGTGTCCAGTGGAGACTACTGTAGTTCCCACTCGTATAACAGCAGCCGTTGGAGTGATGGCAAACCAGATGGGAAAGTTTTTTGTTTTGTTTTGTTTTTTTCCATTTCTGCGTTCACAGCACGCAAGTGAAAAGCAGGGTCAAGCTAAGGTAAAGTTTTTTATCATCATATCCAATCAGAAAGACTTCCACATATTACTTTATAGATAGAGGTAATTAGAGGTCAATTAAACCCTGTGTTTAACTATTATTTAGCACAAACTCATTTCCAATAAAGTTGGGAAATTGTGTAAAAGGGTGTCAGGTCTGGACAAACTAGACAAACTGCATCCACTGACATTTGTTTTCTGAAGTATTCCTAAACCCATTCATTGATTTAAACTATAAAATAAAGCCTGTTTTCAATGAAGTGCTGCCTAAAGGCCCAAAGAGCTCAGCCAAGCATTGGCTCAGTATTGACTTTCTGCCTTTTTCACTGGCATATTGAGGTTTTTCTTAATTCATTAATTCTCTGAATCCTTTAATGATCTTATACCATAATATATATAAACCTGTACATGATAAATATCCACATTCTTTGAGATTTTTACATTGAGAAACATTATTTTTAAATCATTCAACTATACATATTTACAATCATCATACATACCTGTTGCCAATAAACCTAATCACTAATTAAACATCAAAGCTGATTAGGGTCTTTTTCAGTCTTTAATTGCTCCTGTCCCATCTCTTTTTTTAATGTGTTACCTAAATCAAATCACATCAAATGAAAATGAGCATGCAGTTTTCACAAGAATTAGATACATTTTTTTTTTTTACATGTGCTATTTTCATTTAAATACAGTATATGGTTTCAGTGTTTTGCAGATCACTCCAGTCGGTTTTTTATTTACATTTTACACAGGATCCCAATATTTCTTGGAACAATGGTGGTAAACTGTAGTGCAATCACATATGAAGCCTGTAACTTAGTGTAAAGTTTGAATAAAGTTCTCCCATTAAGAGACTTTTCGCCCCAAACCTTTTGTCCTTTTTCAGAGCAGATGTTCAGGCTGTTCTAGTGCCAGTGATGGGCAGTGTAAAAGCAGGCTTACACATGTTCATGTCACCATATTGTTACAACTGGAAGAGGAAGTTATGTCATCGAGCCAGCTGGCTCTAATATGCACTGCCGCATTGTGTGAAAAATATAGAGCAGAGGTGGAGCCAAACTCAAACTTGGCTGAGCGGCTTACAATATTTCTTACTTTGGGTTTAGGGTGCAGACGTCTACAGCAGAGGTTTTGTTTTGTTTTGTTTTTTCTACAACTTTTCATAAAAATGTCATTAATTTAAAAATATATGTACAAGGGCAGTGTAAATACTTGGTGTAGTTTTTAAAAAAAAATTTTTATCAACAGTAATTACAGGTTTAACAACTGAGAAATGGGCATGTTGTAGATGATAAAGGAAATTGCAGAATTCCATCACAGACCATTTGTATTTTGACAGGGAGAACGCTGAGCCAAGTGAAAAAGAGAACATGCCATTTTTGTGGGGCATGTCTGTGAGGGGCCGGTGTTTTGATATGGGCCTGTTTGGAGTGAGAAGGGAAAGTGGGCCCCTGTCTGGGAGAAAGGGCTGGAGCTTTGTTATGGAGTTTAGGTCTCCATCTACCCTAATAAAAAACACTTAAGCCAAACAACCCCCCTCTCACTCTCCCTGTGTCTGATCCTGGGAGCTACCTGCAGGCCCTCCACATTTAATAATGGTCCCCCCCCCCCTTCTCCATATGATGCAGGTTTAGAGTGGCAGCTCAGTACTCTGGGAAGGCTGCAGCTCTGTATGGCACGAAGGGTGTGGCTGGACTCCCTGCAGTGTCTGTTTCACAACAATTTATCAGCGCTCAAGTGTTTTCGATAATTATATTTTCTGGGCATTTTCCAAACTTTCTTGAATTTGAACACACTTTAACTGACACATTTTATGTTTATTTTACCCCTGCTTCGTTCTGTTTCGGAGCTGTTCTTTGATGGTGTTTATGGAAGCAGTTCGAAGTGGTTTTCCTTCGCCAGTGTAATCCCTGGTTTCTGTTGCGCACAGACCCTGATTGAATGAACAGGAACATAATAAAAGACTTGTGCTTTTGACGGTTTTAAACCAGAATAAAAAGTGGCATTTTTTTATTTGTTTTGCCTCGTGCTTGATTCTTGGTAATGCAGACAATCAACAGGGTAGAGGAGTTAAGTGCATTATAAATTACTGAGAGGGAGCCACCTCGTTCTTGGAGCTCATCCTGATGCTGCTGCTGCCACTTTGGGTTATGTGAGGAGTAAAGTACTTTAGCAAAGACCGTGGAGCTGCTCCACAGCACTCCTTTGCATATCAAATAAACAGCAGGGCATGATGGCACTGCCAAACCAGACAGCTATGTTATATGTATGCACTGCACATGTATATGTCTACAAAGGTGCCATTGAAATCTATTGAATTCCTCCTATGATACAGGTCATGGTGACACAGTGTCTGAGGATGAAGTGGTGTGTATGTGGAGTATATAGAGTTCTGATGAGATGTCTCGAAAGGTGATCTTTACCTACAGGATGTGACACTTTTGATTTAATGCATCGCAGGTGAATATGGTAATTAAAACCAACCCATTCACACGGAATATAATTGGAAATTTTTCACAAAAGCACAAAAGAGATTCGGTATTAACCTAAGTGTGTGCGCGATCGCTGGCTTCATGTTTTTAAATTTCATTGTGTTCTTAAATAGATGTATTTGAATGGTGCATGCCTTCACTTACAGTAAAAAAAAAAGGGGGGGGGTTCAAGATTTTCATGCTGAAATCCCATGTTTATAGTCCCCTTTTTTTGTGTCCTCAATCCACAAGGTAAAGATCCATGACTCTTATTTTCATAACAAAGCTTTCCAGGGTCCAGCAAACAAACTGTTGTATGGATGTACTATTGATTTCACATTCACACGTCCAGACTTAAAGGGACTATGGGATTGCCCATGAATCCCAAATCTGTGTGCTACTCACAGTCTGTCAAGTTGACATCCACTCTCTTCTGTAAACTGGCAAGATTATTCACTCAACAGGATCTCTCTGCCTTTCATCCTGCAAACTACAGGCCAATCCAGCCGCTGACAGCCAAGTGATAGCATACAGATGGAAATGAAGGCGAGCGGGGGAATGGTGCTGTTTGTCAAACATTGGAGAAAGCTTCTGGGTTCAGGGAGTAGATTGCTATGCCAGACTGGGTCCTCCAACTCTGATTTCACTTAGTGTGAGGTTTTAGCATGCAAAATCTTATACTTAACACAGTTGCATTTGTAATATAATATGATCTGATTAGATCAAGATATACTGTATGCTGTCGAGCCAACTGGCATAAGATATGTCACTATATTTACAGAAAGCATGTTGAACTTTCGTATTTATCACTTAATGTTACAGCGCCAGAATTTTTTTGGCCAAAGGGTTTTCTGACGCGCAAGAATTTATTTTCTCTCTCATGTCTCAAACTCCTTCTGTATTCTAAACAGCCTATTCTGAGCAGAAGACCACACGTCTCAGGAAAAAAAATAATAAAAAAATAACAGTCTGCTGAGAACATGTCATTCATGTCAGTTATTTGTGGAAGTAAATTATGTACAGCCACTGCATTGATAACAATCATATAACAACTAAACTGGTCTCAAAACCTGATATGAGCAATATGTGCTGTGAAATGTATTTCCTTCTCCTTGGGCAACAGATATTATACATTCTTCCCTGTAGTCCACCAAGCACTACAAAGAATGTATTTTGTCCGTTCAATCATAACGTTGGCTTTTGCTTGGAGATGCTCATTGTGCTCTCTGGATCACAATTCACAGCCACTGGAATGAAACCAATCTGAGCTCCTTTCAAGATAATGCAAATAAATATCAGCCCTGATTTGCCTGTTTTTTTCATGACTTTCCTCTCTTCACTCTCTTATCAACACACAGAGCATTTCTGTCTTTCTTAAGGGTCGATTGAAAGGTCTCTCTTTTCTTGAGAATCAAGGCAGAGGAGAAGCCTGGTCCAGGACTGATTCATGTCGCACACACTAGTGGGATGTTATGCATGGATAATTGATTGTCGAAGCAGCATGGCCACTGTTGGATCTTGATGGTGCTGCCGAAATGTCACCTTACTGATGTTACAGAGGCGCCGATATTAAAAGGGCCGGTCTCAAAGACTTCCATCTGAGCGCACTCCTCTCCCACTGTGTCTGGGAGAGACAGCACTGTTTGTCAGGCTTCTATTTCAGAGAAACAGATCTTGCATTCGCAACCTTATCTGCACAGGACAGCGCACCCACTTCCAGAAGTGCATTGAACATTTCCAATCATAGGGATATATCGTTCTCCTTTTAAAGTGGAAATCAAAAGTGTGGGAATAGTGAGGGGAAAAAAACAGACATAATTGAGATCTCATAGGATTTATAGTTTGTCTCCTCCAAAACCCAGAAGAATTACACCGCTTGCTGCAAATATCCCCTTCAATAACAATAAAGAATCCATCATTTTCGTGGGAATGTTTTTATACGAATTTGAAGAACTTTTAAAGGAAAATTATTTGGAAATGTCTCAGACATTAAGTCAAATAATGTGGTGTGCATTTATATAAAAGTAAGGGATTAAGTGAGTGGAATCCGGTTAATTTTAGAGTTAGGATAGTGTACCGAAAGCCGAGCAGGGACTGGTAAACTGTGTTAATCTATAAAGGCTTATGCAGGTAAAAATAGACTACACCTGCATGCCTTTTTACCAGAATAATACTTTGCAGAGGAACACCATTGAGTATCCAGTTCCATTACCAAGTAATGGAAAAGGGATATTTTACCGTCAGTTTGGACTTCCACACAACATTCAAAGAATGAAGCTTAAAGCGGCCCATCAATTCAGAGGCCTGAAGAGGAAAAAACTGCACAGAATCCGAATTTTTTGGTAAATTTGTTGCACTGTAAATTATGCTCAGCTCTAAATACCCCAAATATGTATATAAGTAATTCCACATTTGGCTTTGAGTGCACTTATCAAGCTGTGACAACGTCCAATGAATTGAGTAAAAGTTTTAAATCATATACTTTTTTTATAATCTGTTTTGTTCAACTTCCCTGCGAAATCAGTTCCTGAGCAAATTTCATGTATATAACTTTAAATATTAAACACATATTGTGTATTTAGGGTTAAAGGGATGGCCTTTTCCTTATTGTGCCGCTCTGACACAGTGGAACAATTCGTAACTCTGGGCTTCCCCCATAATCAAGTGTGAACATGTAAACTTAGCCAAGTATTAACAGAATGTGGCCTTTTTTTCCCCTATGCAACAGTACATACTGCTGTGTGAATCCTGGTTTGGCGTGACAGAGGTAAAAGGCAAACAGCTTGAGGAGTGAAGAGGACCCAAAACAGACAGGCGGGGAACAGACCATAGTGTTGGGCAGAGGGCTGCAGCTGAAAAAGGGAGAAAGGAGCATTAATAGACACCATATGTTTGCATATTCTGGGGTCTCCAGCGTAAATTTCATTACCCAACGCACAAAATGGACCATCTAAAAGACGTGTGTAACGTGGCCTGAGACAGCTACCGTGTGAAAAGTGGGCCGTTATGTGTGAAAGTCATGGCCTGATCTGTCACGCTGGGGTTTTTAAGGGAAAAACGGGGGTAGCAGCTGTTTGGTTCACCTGTCCTGTCCTGTACACGGCTCTCCATCAAACCAGAGGCTACTGTCCTCGCCGGCCCACACCAGCAGACATGTACCTTCACAGTAATGTCAGATGTAACAGTCCTATCTAATGTGACGACATTTACAAGACCACAGCCCCTCTGTTTGTCAGACTTGTACAATTATATGGTGTTCCATTTGGACAAGCACACTGGTTATAGTGAAAGAGATATCCATAAACATAAAGTAAGGCCTTAAGCCTGCATGATCTGTATTAAACCTTGTTTTCCACTGGATGGTGAGTAGGATAAATCAACACAGAGAGCCAGTGTGCTACCCTTGTAATGGACATATAGGATAAAGTACATGATCGTGTGTGTGTGTGGGGGGGGGGGGGGGTGAGCGCTTTACTAGTCAGTTGGAACTTTCTGTGTAAACTCAATACGGGAAAGTGTTTAGCGAAAAGGATGCTCACCATGAATATGTGATTGAATTATATTGAACTGTTTGCACATATGTTCCCTTGTATAAGGGGAAAAGTTACTACAGCACTGCTTAAGCCATGGATTATCTTACTGCGTCCTCTGCTTCTTTAGCATCAACATGAATTCACCCACTCAGAGACTATCACACATCCACAGAGCTCCCTGAGAGAGAGCGGACCTTAGGGAAGCACAAGCAGGGGGGGACCTCGACAGAGCCGAGTGGATCTGAGCAGGGTTGTGGTTGCGCCCATGGGCATGGCCCTCTCACTCTCTGGCAACCACTTTGTTAGGCACACAACACTAATCCTCCTTGTGTCTTTATTGCCCTCTGTGCAGAGGAGCAGGCCGGGGCTGAGGCTTGGGGGAAGCACCGCTGCAGGGCCAGTATCATCAGCATTCCTGTTTGAAGATAGGCCACACTGTACAGCATTAAGACATCTAATAGAGGCAAGCTGAGAGCAAAAGAGACTGATACTCTCTGAGACAGAGAGTAGAGAATAAAGAAAAAGGAGAGTCCTCAAATACACCCCCTTCTTTCTCCTCCTCCTTGGATAGGGGCATAATTTGAGGATAGGCAGATTACTGCAACCAGAAATGACTGTGAGGCAATTCTGGTCCATGTTGTTACACACACCCAATAATCTAAACAACACATTAATGTGCTGCCTTAATTTATAATACTGCCTCTGTGGTTGAAAACAATTTGTCATGCATTGGATTTGGAGGAATCTCATTTTGAATAATTCTGAAGCATTTAACACAAATTGTTTAATGAATGTTGGGACGTATATCCAAATGTATATTTGCTCAGTTTACAACTTTTAATAATTTGACCAAAAAAAAAAGACTGACTGCCTTTGTTGTAGCCTTACAAGCCCAACTTTTGTTTTGTATCATTTTCTTTTTATTATGTGCACAGATTGCCGTTGAAAACATTCATACACCATTGTCCATGCTACCGCATGACCCCACACAAAGTTGAACTCACTCAGCTGGCGCCATCTTGTGTCTGTACTTGGCAGATGACTGCAGACTCAGGTGCATAAAATTCAATGTCACCTTTTCCTGCAGATCTCCCCGCTGTCCCCCAGCTGCCACCTGAGTGCTTGAGAGCATAAGGTAATAGCATCAAGATGCAATCAAGATTATATGCTTGTCAATCATTCCATGCATACAGTGGCTTACAATGTGTGAAAGAGACATAAGCCTGTTCACAGATAGGAAGATAAAATGCATCTAATATTCATCCGTTTTCTGGCAGGGTGGAAATCCAAGCCCTCAGTGTTACCACTAGATCGGTGTGAAGAATAACCACTTAGCAAAAGGTTGGACTGAAATGAGCTGAAATGTAGTAATTCAAAGAATAAATAAAGAAAAAACATCTGAAAATGTAAATCTCTTCCCTGTAGAAGCAAAATGTCTGTAACCACTCTGAATTTTGTGGCACTCTCCCTTACTGGGGATCTGAAACAGGGTCTGCTGCTCTATATCTCAACTGAACAGAGCCTCTGCTTGTAAGCTACATCCATATTAGCAGTTTATTTCCATGTTTACACCGTTTCATATTCTTTGCAATAGTAACAGGATTACTTTGTGACAAACGGTAATTTGTGGAATTCCCTCATTTCAGTTTGAGGATTTTCTTTTTGCTCTGTACCCGTCTTATAAAAAAAAAGGTTTCTGTATTCTCGTCTCCCCGGAGGTTTGATTCCAGAAGCCCTTCAGGTTTTCAAGCAGACCTCTGTGAAGGGCCAGATAAAGCAGAGCAGAGCAGGGCCTGGTGATGCAGGCACGAGGGAGCACCAGAGACATAATAACATGCCAAAGAATCCATTGATGAGTCTGCTTTTAAACCACAGGCCAATCTGACATTTCACAAAAGGCAGAACATAGAAATATACCATACACCGGGAAAGATGTGCCACATGTATGAGAGTTTGCATATTCTTATTAATTTCCTGCAAACTATGTATGCTTTAACTTACAGCCACAAATTTTCAGTAGCATGCAAGCATGCATGTTGTAAATCTTTTTTAATCAGTCCAAAAAAAATAATAATCCAGTGAAAAGACCAGTTTATTCAGTTCCCAAATTCACATTGAAGCCTATTAAGAGACCTAAAATACAAAAAGTAAAATAAACAAGTAAATAAAAAGATCTATGTTGTTACATGAAATCAGCTAAAAAGTAAGCTACTGTAACTTTATTAAAAGTTGGCCATGTCCCACTGGTTTCTTGTGTTGGTACTAGTAGGACAGTGAATAACTTTATAAAAAAAAAAAAAGCATCATAGTTCAGCTTATTCAGTTTATATCAGTTTTTAGTAGTTTTGGATAACTAGACCCGACCTGGATACCCAGGCTATCGATAGCTTTGGTAGTTTAAATTTTAAAGCAGATTGCTGGCAATAGAGAAAAGTGGTCAACCTTGTCCCACAATCTCTTTCCATTATTCCCAATGCAGTGTTTTCGTACTCTTGCAAAAACTTTAAGGTGAGGAGATAAAACAATGCGCAGACAGTTATAATATATGCATCAGTTGTTAATCACACCGTTTGTTTTCAGCGACATACTTACTACTGCGTCACAAGTCACTCTGAAACATTTCCTCAGTGTCATCATGCACTTTATGATTACATGCTGATGGGAATTAGTAAATGCACATAAGTGAATTAATGTATGGAAATTAGCTCGAGTGCCACCGTGGGCCTGGTTCAGTTGATCCCCAGCTGCATATGTTGGTAATCACCGCTGCTTCTTGAATTCACTCACAGGCACGCAATAAACAACCTGCTGCCAGCACCCCCTACGCTTTTGTCTAATCCGTCGTTTCACTGGGCTCTAGTTTGTCTCACAAATACGAAAGTGAATCTCAGTAGCAGAATGCACAGAGGCACATTAACTAGGATGTGTGTTTGCACACTAAAGCCCCAGACATTAGGACTAGGATTTACACTGGAATATGATTCCATAACTGTCTTAAGAGTTTAGTGCAGAAGTTCTCAGACAGATCTTGAACAACTTTGTGACCTTGGAGACCTAATGCCTGCAGATGTTTTTAAAGCCACATTCATTAATTAGTTAATTGACCGGTTGCTCCTTTTAATCTACAATGAGCCAGACATTAACTGAACTAATGATACTTGAACATTTTCTTTAAAAATATATGTTTAGTGCTGCCTCCAGATTCTAAGTCAAAGCTACATTTTTGCCTTTGGATTACTTACATTACTATGCTGAATATCTTTCTCGTGAATCCTTCTAAAGCCATCCTGAATCTTTGGTTAATGCCTCCACCTAGTGGAAGAAAGACTGCATTGCCTCTTATTAAATGCCATTAGACTCATAGACAATGCTGTTTCCAATAAATAATCTTGAGATATAAACACTCATGCTTCAATAGTGACTTAAATCAATGTAGATGAGACCATCAGACACTGCCAGAAAAATAGTTTAACAACCAGCATGAATGATGATTTGTTGGATAAATGTGCTATAAGCACTGTGAAAGAAAGTATTACTGCATCAAGAAAGCAGGGTTCTCTACAAAGGCAAAGAACAAACAGCAAGCTCTTATCCTGGTCATCGTGATCTCCACGAGCTTCAGCCATCATTGATTTTAATTTTTCATTAACTTGCCCTACATCACCAAACTTGCTCATCCATGTCTTTATCAACCTTGCTTTGTGCACTGGTGCACGGTCATTATGGAACAGGAAGTGGCCATTCCCAAACTCTTCCCACAAAGGTGGGAGCATAAGATTGTTCAAAATATCTTTGGATGCTGAAGCATTAAGAGTTCCTTTAACTGGAATTAAGGGGCTAAGCTCAACTCCTGAAAAACAAGCCCACACCATAATCCCCCCTCCACCAAACTTTACACTTGACACAATGCAGTCAGACAAGTGCCATTTTCCTGGCAACCGCCAAACCCAGACTCGTCCATCGGATTGCCAGACGGGGAAGCGTGATTCGTCACTCCAGAGAACACGTCTCCACTGCTCTGGAGTCCAGTAGCAGTGTGCTTTACACCACTGCATCCAACACTTTGCATTGTGCTTGGTGATGTAAGGCTTGGATGCAGCAGCTCAGCCATGGAAATCCATTACATCAAGCTCTCTACACACTGTTCTTGAGCTCATCTGAAGGCCACATGAAATTTGGAGGTCTGTAGAGGCTGACTCTGTACAAAGGTGGCAACCTCTGTGCACTATGTGCCTCAGCATCTGTTGACCCCACTCAACAGTGAATACTGAGTGAGTACTTTTGGCAATATAGTGTATGTCACTTATTGTTGTTCATCTGAGATTGCATTCACCAAATTTTAAAACCTGGTAAAGTATATTTTAAAATAATAAATAAGGTTTTATTATAGCCTGATACATAAAACCTTACAACTGAAAGAGAGTGTACTTCTTTTTTTTACCATGACTGCACACTTATAGGCCACAAGGAAAAACACACGTTTTCAGCAGCTACTTTTTTCTCTTCATCATGCTGATGCTAGCTAGTTAGAATGATAGGTATGCTTTGTTATAATGTCATAGCTGTTATTTCCTCACACTGTTGATAATTGCTGTCATATATATATTTTGTTCCTAGTGGTAGCCTAAGACACAATATTTATCTTTCCAGGTTGTAATAAAATTACCAAAAGTAGTTCCATATTTAGACATTGAACTAACCAGTTTATACACTGTTGATTCTTTCATTCATCTTGCACATACTATATACAGACAATGTTAAGCTGTGACATTATAATGTTTGCCTTTTATATTAAAACAATTTTCAGTTTCACCCTGACTGTAATCAGTCTATGAATTCACTAATAGCAGTGGCTGATGATTATTTGTTTTTTCACATCAACAAGGTGGTGGCAAAGGGATGAAGACATTAAAACAGTACTCCCTCTTAAAAAAACAGATGTCTTTGAAGTTCTAAAATAAAAGAATGGATAACAAACATACAAAAAGCACTGGTATTGGGTACTGACCAGATTGTAAAAAAAGATAAAATAAAAGAATAAGATTTTTTTTAAAAGCCTTAATTGGTGCTGTCTGATATTGAGAGATATAACAAATTTGAAGGCCATCAATTCACAAATGATTTTCATTAAAGCTTGTATTTACGAAACTAAAAGATCCAAACTGATCATAATAGGTCTAAATAGGGTAGTTCCCGACCTTCTTTCTGCAACAGGCACAAATATTGGATTTGTTTTCTGTTCACGCTAAGTACAAATGTATACTTTTGTTCTTTATAAATTTGTTTTGGTGTTTATGTTTGATTCAGGTACATATGGGTGCGGGTGGACTAAGGCATAGAGCGCCTTTTAGAAAGGGGGATAGTGATACGCAGTCTGGCAACCCTTCTGTCAAAATCTCGTTGTACGGAGTGTAGGTTGCTTCTGGAAGTTGCAAACAGAAGTTAGCGTCTTTGCACCTGTCAGTAGCAGAGCTGTAATTTAACATGGCAGGGAAGAGGGCGTTAGTAATCCTGTCTAAAGGCGCAGAGGAGATGGAAACTGTTATTCCCGTGGACATCATGCGCAGAGCCGGGGTTTGTAACGTGCTCCATGTTAGCGTTTAGCAACTTAGCCTGTTAGCTCGCATCAGAATTAGCCTCCGCTACAGTTGGCTCACACCAATAACCGTAACAGCCGTGTTAAGATATCAGGCTGTTATTTAACATCTTTATATCTTGATGACATACGCACTTGCCATGTGCCACCCAACGTAGCAGTTTTTCCCTTAGCTTATTTTAGGGTGTTCAGTGTGTAAGTGTTCAGTCAGCTGCTGTTTTGGGTTGGTGTCTGCTAATGGTTGACAGACTCATAACCTCATTAGTGAGTGCAGACAGAGCCCAAGTTAAATGTCAAAGTCCAGCGTCGTTGCACCGCTCTGCCATTTGATATCTTTCAAAATAAAAGTCCTCGTCAGCCACATACCGTGCAGACGAAATTCCACGTTTAACCATCATGATAATGCCGCACTGTTTTTTTGTTTACGTGCCCAAACTTGTAGATAGTAGTGACGGTTGCTGGTCTGACCGGCAAAGAGCCAGTCCAGTGCAGCAGAAACGTCGTCATTTGTCCTGATGCTAGTCTGGAGGAGGCCAGCAAACAGGTGGGGTTCAGCAATTACCCTATTAATATTACATGCAAGAGGAAATAAAAGCCCTTATTTACAGTTATTATTGTAATTTTTTTTAATTTAGTGATGATACATGGTGTGCTGCGTTGTCCAACATTTTTACCCTTTCCTCCCCTCCCCAAGGGCCCTTATGATGTGGTGCTTCTGCCAGGAGGAATGCCAGGAGCCCAGAATCTGGCAGAGGTGAGATACTGCAATACATTTTTTTGAATTTGTAATATTTTGGAAATTATTAACAAAACAAGCCATGTTTCGTAGGCAAACATATTTGTCTATCAGTTTTTTTTTTACTTTGCCCATCCCTCCATGTCCTTTCCGATAGTTTCTGCAATCTCTAACCAGGGATTTACTGATATCAGTTGGTCCTTAAGTTAAGACTATGGTTATTATTCCTTATATTTAGGTGATAGCTATTACTGTCCTACTGATGGATTGAAAAAACTGCAGAGAAAAAGTAGCATAGGAGGAATGGATGGTACTAAACAAGTAAATCACAATATAGCTACATATCAACAGGATGTGTAGCTACAGTTCTAGGGAGGTGCATGTCAGGTTATAATGTAAGTTTTCAGAAAGTCTGTGGTTATGGCATACTTAAGTATAGAGCCACTGTTGGGGACCTAGACCTTTTTTATTGGCTCACACATCTTTGGGTCCTCAGTTAATTTCTTTATTTTTAGATTCAGTTTCAAATCACCACTTTAAGGGCTTTAAGTTCACTGCTGTTGGCAGGACAAGTTTCAACTTGTCCTACAAGGTAGGGCTGTGCCATATCATACTATCTGTGATAATACCAGTATAACTTTTATGTGATATACGAGTGTCGTATCATGATATCATTGCTATAGCAATGCCATGCCTTTACGTTCCCTAGCGCACACAACAACTAGACAAGGCCGGGCGTGTCTGAGAGCAAGACCCCCATGTCGGGCTCTGATGAGAATTTAGTACGTCAAAAGCGAGCTACTTCATCAACCTCCAGCAAATTACAGTACTTTGCAAAATATAGAAGAAAATTGTTGCCGCTAAAGGGGGAAATAACAAACTTGTTTCACCACTTGAGGCAAAAATACACAGTTGAGCACAACCAGACGATGAAGGGGGAGCTACTAGCAGCTGGTGATGTGACTCAAAAGTAAACAAATGACTCAACCAAGCGTTGCTAGCTCCACTCAGTGTGACAGGAAGAGTAAACGGTGGTTGGAAATTACTGATGCAGTTACGTGGTGGAAAAGCAGTGCTTTCAGCAGGTGGTTAAAAAGCTCAACCCAAGATACAACATCCCCAGGTAGAACAAGGTAGAACATATTTTTCGGTTTTATTGTGTGACAATAGTGTTCAGTTTAGGTATTGTTAAACTGAAGTGTGAAGTAGTCATGTTGTACTTTTAGTTAAAATTTCCAGAGAAAATACTGCCTAGGCTACTTTTGTGCTTACATTTGATTTATGCTGTGTCACAGGATATATTGCTGTGTCACTACTATTGTACTATAGTGCTGCTGCTGGTACTTTGTTTCACTCTTCAAATTAGGTAGTGTGTCATCAGTGGCAGTAGCTCACTAGAAAAGAAGGATGGGAAATGCCCTTCATTTACTTATGCTTTTAGGTGCTGCTGCCTGCAAGCTCTAAGCATCAGTTTTTTTTCTTTTTCCATATCAAGATAAATATAATTTTTGAAAATTTTCTTGAAATATCATGATATAATTTTGAGGCTATATCACACACCCTTGGAACACACAGGCCATTAGTGAGTTGTATTACTTGTGTTTCTTGAGCTCGGTTAGAGATTGTTGTCTTTCTGTGGCAACACGTCATTGGTGATTACTTTAATAGGCTGCCCAACAGTCTAACTGTTGTGAAGGTGCCATTTTCCTTCCACACATCCATGGAATACACTTGTCTTCTTTGTCAGTGTTTTATAGCATGAATAGAAGAATGTGTGTGTCAGCTCTCTGTGTTCAGAGTTCAATATCCCATGTCTGTGGTGTTTGCTTTTATATTGTTATATTATTGTTATGAAATTAATAGAGTATATATTTACAGGATTTTGTATGTGTACTATATAATTAATATGGGAAATAACCACACTAATTCACACCAAATTTATTTGTCACACTCATTTGATGGATGGATTGAAGCGGTCATTTTTTATTTTTGCTGGGTAGCTTTGTAAGTTTAAAGTGTTTGAAACAGCCAGCTTGTTTCAATGATTAAAGTAAAGTCAGCATATACTCTGTTGAATCACATAGCCCGCAAATGACTCACTGTGCATCTGCTTTTCACTCTCTTGCAGTCTCCTGCTGTGAAGGAGGTGCTGAAAGATCAAGATGGCAGAAAAGGCCTGATTGCAGCCATCTGTGCAGGTATAGTTTGTGAAAACAACAAAGTCATAATTTGTTTAGGAATGGCTCCAAGAAATCTTCCGTACTTGTGTAAATCTACAGTTCTTAGATCTTCACTGAGTTCCTTGGTTTTTCCCATTGTTCGGAGTATTGGTCTATCTAATGAGTGCTGTCAAACAAATCATTTTTAATGCTGGCAAAGAGAAACTACCAATTGTAGTCAATCATAATCACTAACAAAAAGTTGATAGGTCTTGGCTTAAGATTTAAGGGAGTGTATGTATAATTTTGACCCTGTGTGGATTAGAGAAAATAATAAATGAGTACATTAAAGCTTGCACCCCCAATTCTTGCTTTTTAAAGTCATTGCAGATGTATGCTGTAAAATCATGCTACCCCAGAAATAGAACAGTTAAAAAAAGTCATTAAAAGCCCCAAATTAACATGATATTCAATCCTATGAGTGTATGCAAACTTTCTGACCACAACTACAGCTATATAAATTAGTAAACATATTTTTCAACTATATAAATATTCTAGCTTCAGATGCATCAAGTTAATTTTTTACTGGTAAATGGGATTTGGAAATGATACATCTTGGGCAAAAATTGTTGCTGTTTTTAATACACACATCTTGAGAACTATACACCAATTATTAACATTGTGCTCCATTAATTTATGATAATTTGTGAACCTCATTTACACAAAAGGGTGAGGGTTTGATTAATAAGTGTCCCCAAGCACTCCTGCAAGTGGGGACATTTTATTTGACAGAAGAAAGGACATAGGAAGGACATTTTGAATGGGGACAGGGGACCAATGTGGCAAAGTGGATTGAAGGGTGTCCTAGAAATGACTGAAATCCTCACAGGAATACACATTTTAATGAACCCGCTATCAAGAGGGCCAGTTGCAAGACTTGTTATTCTGCCTTAACATGAAAGTTATTATCTTGACACATGAAAAAAAGTTAATTAACAAAGAAATGTGATTGAATATAATAATGAGCCCCAAACAACAACAACAAAAATACACAGGACAAGTTTACCTTATATGCTTCTATTCTGAGCTACTGCATATCTCTTACATGCATGTAAGAGAGATCCCCAGATATGAATACACAATTTATACAATGCCATCATCATCATTACCACCCTTTTTTCTGCCTTGCAGTTTCTTCTCTCCCCGACTGCTGTCCTCTGGGTGGGGACTAAGTGTAACAGGAGTAGCTTGACTCTAACTGGCAGACTGCTGTTCTGCCAGGGGAAAGTGTAATCTTTAGACTGCATGGGAAAGCAGCCAACAAGCATAATCAATAACTTTCTATTTATTAACAGTTTTTGGATGAGCTCACTGCAGTGCTAGGGCATTACCAAAGTTAATGCAGCAGCAGTCAATGTCTTCAGCCCCACCACCCTCAACCCCACCCCCAATGTGGCACAAAGTCTTTGTCGGGAAGCTGAAACCATATACTATATGCAGGTATACTTAGAAACAATGATACAGTTGAGGACGCCTTGAGGGCATAGTGTTGTGTTCAGATATTTTGCATGCGTGTCATTAATTTAGTAACTGAAATCCATAATGTAAAGTGCATAATTTTTTTGTGTTTGTATTTTCTTGGGCAGTATAAATTTTGTGTTCAGTTTGAAAGGAGTGATTTGAGGATGAAACCCTTTTGCATTCTTTGAACTGCATAAGGATGAAAACCAGAACTGATGCAAGCAGCCAAACACATTCTTTAGTGTCACTTTCTAACAGGAAGCTGTTAAATGAACCTTACACAGCATTGCCCTTCTGCAGGTCCTACTGCTCTTCTGGCACATGGCATTGGGTTCGGCAGCACAGTCACTACACATCCTGCCATGAAGGAGAAGATGATGGCTGGAGGTAAAAAAAAAAAAAAAAATTAAAAGAAAAAAGACTGACTTAATTTACAGCTAGTTGCTTTTGATATTTACTGCTGAAACTCAGAACAGAACAGGAGGAGCTGTGTGTATTTGTACAGGGCAGCAGATGGTGCTATATTAGCTCTTTCTTGCCTATAAAGAATCATGTCACTCTGCAGTAGGAGAGCACACCACTCAGAGGTGAAAAGAAATGCAGGAATTTGACAGAACATACTAGAAATGGCTTGGCTGAAATGATGATAGGTTACCCATGTGTACATGCTTATATTACACTGTAATGTCATGACACACGTGACTTTCAGTTTGTAGCTTAAAGCCGTCATATTGTCATAATCCTTATGGTGTTGCTCTTTGTCTTTTTTTAGACCACTATAAATATTCAGAGGCTCGAGTACAGAAGGATGGACATTACATCACCAGCCGTGGGCCAGGAACGAGTTTCGAGTTTGCCCTGACGATTGTAGAGGAACTTATGGGGGCTGAGGTTGCAACTCAAGTCAAGGCTCCTCTTATTATGAAAGACTGACTGTAGCTATGTTTGCTTACAAAACTGAAAGCAGCACAGCCCCCCTATGAAGGTCTGACATTACTGAGACTGCTAATCCATTATAGCTGGCACAGAAATTCAGACTTGCTAGTGACAGGACATAACCTGTCTCTGTTGTTAAATGTTATTGTCTTCTTCTGCCTTTCATAGTTGCAAATGACACTGAAACACAATATAGATGATAACTATTGTAGTTTATTTCCACAAGTTATTTCCCTATTATTTTTGATTGCTTTATAGTAATGCCTGCTATTAAAAGAACAGTGTGAAGAATCTCTGCTTGTCTTATTCTATTGTTTATTAATGCTGGAGGTCACTCTGACTTGATTTCACATGCCTGCAGTGCTTGTTGACACCTAAATATAGGCTGCATAATGTAATGTATTGTGAGCGCTACTGAGAACGCGGGAAGCGGAATCCGAATTGATTGACAGGCAGTCTGGCCAATGAGAAGCCTGGACCTGACCGCAGTTGTGAGCTAACCAACCAATGGCTGAGCGCCCGCAGCCAATAGGGCGGGGTTTCGATGTAGCGCGTGGTAGCTGTATCAGAGCAACAAAATCCGGAGGGTCTTCACACAGTCAAAAAGGAAGAAGAGGGTTTTGCCAAAGGTAGGAACGTTTGGGTTCTCTTCTGAGTGTTTTCTGGGTTATTCAGACTCGAGTTAACCATAACGTTCTAACGTTCACGTATGCTTTGTAAACGTAATATTTTATTAAGATTGTAAAAGCAGGTAATAACGTTGACTAGCCACCGAGGGTGTCGAAATTAACATTACTCCGGGACGTTAATTGCACAGCAGCACTGGACAAGGGTTACATCATTTAAAGAGTGGGTGTTTGCAACTACGAATCACTTTATTAGCCGTGATTAGCTTGCTAAGTGTAGTGAGCCTCAAGTTCGCAGCGATAAAGCCTTAATGCATTGACATCAGCGTCTCAAATTCGCCAGGCAGAGTAACGTTTGCCCGATGTAAGACGCTCACCGCAAGCTCACAGTGCAGAGATGCGTTATAAGTGGAACTGAAACCAGAAGAACGACGCGTGTTAACACTGTGAGATCGTTCTGCAGATGTGACCCGACATGGAGACGCCAGCTCCAGAAGCCCTCCATCCTCAACAGCAGCCGCAGTCAAGACTGCTGCATACGCTCACTGTAGCTAATGCAATGCGGCACAGGCCAGGTTGTGCATGACTTGTGATTCAAATGAACATGATTACTGGAAATCTAATCATATCTAAATGAAGGTTGCATTGATATTGACGTTGTCACTTATTAGAATGACTAGAAAAGCGGCAGCATGAGTTGGCTTCATCAAAGATCCTCCTTGACAGAGAGGCCTGTCAAGATTACTCATTAATCATAACTTGGGCTCTTAAAACGGGAAGATTCAGAGGTGCCATCTCCCATCTCATTCATTTTATATAGCCAGGAAATACACAGCAAGTTATCATCTGGTAGACTGCATGCTTAGTTGCAGGGAAACTCCCTCTTACAGCTCTTTCAGACAGCAGTAGTTCTTAGCAAAGCACCAGAACCGCAGCAGTCAGAGGTCATCAAAATTTGAGAGCAGGTGGCATGGCCTTTCATCCACTTTCGTACAACTGAACAAAAGTGAAACAAACAAAAAGACTGAGGCTTCCTTCCCATGACTGTGCTTCAAGAGAGAGTTGGTCACTATTAAAACCACATCATATCAAAATCCACATTTGGAGAAATTAGGAGTGTACACCTGTGTGGATTTTTCTAGTAGCCTATAAAGGCATAGTGTGATTAGCTGAGTAGTAATGGCATATTTATGATATTGATTATTTTAAAAATTATTCTTTCTTTTGGCAGCATCAGTTTGAGACACAAGAGACTACGATGCCTTTAATATTTGCATTTTTCTGTTATTTCCTGTTAGTGAGCTGCGTTGCTTAGTTGCTAACATTAGGCTCCTTGCATACTTAGGATCATATGCCATGTTTGAGGTCTGCAGACCAAAAGCTAAAGTTTGCCTTCAGAGGTTACATATCGCCTACTTGGGGCTATTTACCCTACCAAAACAAGCCCATCTATAACCCTGCTAACCCACAAGGCCAGCTATATCCCAACCATGCAAACAATGACCATGACTCCATGACCATTCCAACTTCCTGTGAAGTGTGAGGGTTTTTTTCTTTCTATCATTAACTAACATTTATTATATAGAGACTAATACTACCTGCTTATGCTTTCTAAAAGTCTTCAGTATTTTAGGTGGACTACACTTACCGTATTGAGGCAGCATCATTGCATTGGCTGCCTGATCTAAATTGTTTTATTTCAATGTTTCAGAATAAACCAATAATACCAATTAATCCTTACTCTGGAAGACAAACCTCAGTGCTTAAATGGTGTCTTGGTCACAATTGTATAGCACAGTCTCATTAATTTCCTGTGTTTTTTAGTGGGGTATTTCTGGAACGTTAGCATTTTGCGCTCTTGCACAAAACATGTTAGAATTATTCTGCTTGAGCAGTGGTACAGTAAAGAGCTTCAGGCATGACTCCCTATTTCTGGATGGGGCAGAGGAGGGCAAGATGGGGGTAGGGTGAGGCTGAAGTCTCTGTGACTGAGTCATTGGTTTAGCTAATGATGCAATTAGAGTGCTACACTTTGCATCTCCTGATTAGATCCCTTGCTTGCACTGGCTGAATTTGCTTGCCTGAGTTGTTTTTACAGATGCATTTCAAAAGGTAATGGGCAATTTTCAAGCAACCATGGTTTCATCAGGCAACCACAGTTTTCACTGTCATCAGCAATAAATACATAGATCTGGCTCTGGCATATAAGCTCATGTGGAACTGAAATGATAGTTACTGGTGATTGTGCAATTTGGGAACAAAACAGGTCAGTAATTGATCCTTTTTTGAATAAAATGTGCATTTTATATTGTTATAGCTAAAATGAAATTCTTTCCTAAAGAATTATGCTATTTTGGTACATTTTTTTCAATATATTAATTTATTTACTCAGGAGGGATTTGTTTGCCAGTGACATGATTTAGAAACCTTGCTTAGCTGGCATCTACAAATTTAAAGCACAGATATGATTTTTTTTCTTTATTTGTAGAAGAAGATATGAAGAGGTAGTTTTATAAATACCCTGAACTCAAGAGCATTTTTTAAAAGTCAAACTCTGAACTCAGCAATTCTAAATTCCTCTTATTACTCTGATGTAATGGATGTTTCCCCAAGCAAAAGTTTCAGTTCTGTGTGGGGACCAGCATACAAGCTTTAAATCTAAATAGATAAACATGTCAGTTTTTCTAACTGCATTTATTTTAGTTAATGCAGTATTCTCCAGAATGGCATCACTGCTTTGTGCCTTGTTTTTCTGTTTGTCGTTATGTTAGGTGCAGTTAGCAGAAAGTAAATGGCCCTGACCCAATGTACAAAAGAGGATTTTGAACTAAAACAGGAAAATTATTAGTTCACGCAGCGTGTTTGCTCGATGAAATATTTTTTATTTGTTTGCATGTATGGTGAGCAAACGTGCATCAACTGTGTGCTGTTGCTTAAGCACACCAGCAATGGAGCCTAGATCCCTCTGTTAACATAGCCCTATCCATTTGCTGAAAATGCATCCACTTAGGCCTAGATGGAACAACTGATTTATGTATCTGCAGCCCTCACTGCATCTTCTGTATACACAAAGTGTTGCTGATGAGAGGGAAAAAACAGGGAGTTTATTCCCCACTTCCATCAAGAGAGAAAGTAATGTCTACCAGTGGCAGAGCATCAAATCTTTTTTAACAGCGTTCATGTACAGCAATGGAAAACCTGTTTTAAATTTGGTTGATCTGTATTCCACGTCATCTTCTCATGTACCTCTGCACCACTTCCAACTCTGGTGCTATTTTTTTCAATCCCTCCTTGGACGCACCATTCAGAAACACTTGTACTTGCACATCTGCTTCACATTTTGCACATTTTCTTCACAAATGTCAAGCTTGCATAGTGGTCATTCATTCAACTTCTGTCTCAGACTCCACTTTCATGTAGGGGGGTCACCACCTGCCTACCTTGCCAGATTTGCCTCCCTGCAACTTATTAAAATGAAAATGATGTTAAAAATTCCCAGAAGTTGTCAGAATGTGACAAGGAGGGAGCAATCTAAAAAAGACCTAGAAGGGGAGCTCAGCCAAATGTATATCAGGTAAGGTTTTTTGTTCTTATGGGTTGAGTCCCAGCTATCTTGAAGCTATAGATAATATGAAGCTATACATTAACTGAGTGTTATAATTGGATGGGGTGATTTGTGGAAGTAACACACCAAGAAAGAAATCACTTTCTTCAAAGCAGTCAGATTTCTTTGAAATAACACATTTTTAACTCTTATAACATGGGAGCTATTGGTTTAGATAGCTTTTACATTTTTACTCATTAGTTTGGATCCAAAATAACTCAATTAAAACACCAAAGTTGCACAATAAACCAAAAATACCTAACTCATTGAGACAGTAGTAGAACACCTCTGACTGGAGTATCCATGCTCTGTTTTCCAATATAGTCAAAATAGCTGAATTTTATTGAGGTCCACCATAACAACAACTTTGAAACTATTAGCCATTCATAGTATAAAAGTAGCTCCCCTGATATTAGCCACTGGTTTCTGAAGTCCCACTTTGAAGCTAAGTATATCCATTGACACTACCTTGTTTTTTTGAAACCTGATCTGATGAAAAAGGGGTCGATCACACTGTGAAACTGCATACTCATAGGTTAATGACAATTGTGAGTCACTGGCCAATCAGCATAACCCATACTAATCAGCATAATAATCTTTCTTTCTGAAACTTGGAATGGCCAAATTTTACAAAATGGACTTAATGATTTACAGCGTGACCAAAAAAGAATGACTGAGTCAATAAACTCATCAAGTGTTTACATTAGGGCAGTAATGATTCCTTGAGTAACATGAATGATTCGATAATAAAAAATCCTTGACACAAATTTGTTGCTTTGATGCTTTGTTTAAACTCTGCAGTTCTCAGGTATCTATGTATATGTAAGCAGCACATTTCAACCACATCAGCAGCATTAAAGTTATCCGTCGCTGCAATGAATTTCTGCCATTTGGAAAAACGACCCTTTAACACAGAATAGATCATCGCTGACACGTTTTCTCACGCCTACACTGCTGTCTACACTCATGTGTGTGTGTGTGTTTTGTGCTCGCTGGGTTGACAGTTTTAGCTGTTAAGATACTGGTACGAATCACTATCACTGCAGTTTGCTATTAGCTGCTATTAGCACTAGCGATCGTTCAGTAACAATGGGAACACTCTAGTCACCGGTACCGAGGGGCTCTGTCAAAAGTTTTTTTAGTGGTTAAATCCCAGATTAGCGACTAGACCTGCAATAGAAACATATTTAGGAGGATGCTTGTGAATACGTAGCATTATAGCATTAAGCTCGTGCAGCCCCCAGTTTTTCAACAAAAACTCTCATAACACAACTGCAGCAGTTGTTTTACGTGCAGTCTGTCTGCGCACGTGCAAAGAGGCGGAGCTGTTACCAACACAGTGAGCTCAGGTGGACTGAAAGGAAATGTTTTTCTAGTGCCCAAAGCAGCAGCGCCCAAAGCAGCAGCGCTTATTCCTGTAACCACCATCAACTTCACTATCAACGTGAAGAAAAGAGAACTTTTTGTAGCTGCTCCATCCACCGCTGTTTGTTTCACACAGCAAAAAACTGCAGTAAACTACAGACCTTAAAATATGCAGATGAACTGTTAAGACGACAAAAGTATTTCTTATTCGATTACTCGATTAATCAAAGGAATAATCAATAGAATAATCGATTACTAAAATTATTGATAGTTGCAGCTGTAGCAAATTTTCTTTGAGGGATCTTCCAAGTAAACTTTATTTGTAGGTAACATTGTTCAGTACACACTGACTTCACATAATGTTTCAAATGAAAACCTCTAGTCCTCCAATAGGCATTCCCTGACAGAGCTTTTATTGTAAAACAAAAACCGTTGGACTGGTTTGGACTGGTACTCATGTTTTTTTTCCTTTTTTTTTTTTTTTTTTTTTACCCTGCATGGCTTTTCCTTTTGTGTTTTGCAATTTTATTTGAATAATGTTTTTATTTGAAATACAACTTGTAATCGTTACTATTAGAACTCTGCATTTGCATTCCTGGAAGACCTTCAAAGTAAGCCACCGGTGTACAGTGCCTCCTCCCTGCACTGATGCATATCTGTTCATTTTCCTTGGATTTCATAAAATTGTTGCTGAAGTAGCTAATTATATGTGTAAAAAAATACATACAAGCTCATAATAAAATAAAATTAATATTGAGCAGAACTGAATTCAGTGTACTGGTGCAGCCAAAACAGTCCCAGTTCCTCATGTGGCCCCTTGCGAATATTAATTGCCCACCCACTGGACTGGCATTTCAGCATCTGAACACAGTTGGCATGGTTCACCTAGAAATGTTAGCGAAATAGAGGCAAAGAATTTTTTTTATTTTGCAAGGTTCATAATTAGCTTGCTTGTCTGACTCCCTGCTCAATGTGTGAATAACAACAATTAAACTGCAGGCTTCTCTTAATACAGCTCTTGTACCAGGTGTTAAAATTTTAAGTATATGAAATAGACCATGCTTATTCATCTTATGGTTATCCATTAAGAGAATACCCTAACATACCCTCATAAATTGTCCAGATAATTACGCCCACCCCCAGCAGCGGAAACATGTGTGTTAACATTTTTTAAACTGCCCACCTGGTAGTAAGGAGGGCACCTGGCATGTTCACAAAAGCACCACCCTTTCCTTATGCAGCTGTCTGGCAAAGCTCCAGAGTATCACACAGAGACTGCATGCTGACTGCATTAAGTGTACACATAGCAAAAAGCCAGCCCTTGCAGCACTGAGTATGAACATGAATCTGTATGTACATAATTTTAGATGGCCATGATTACAGGTGCTTTTGTTATATGTGAAACTGTGTAGAATGTAGGTTCTGTAATGTGATTCAAGGTTATGTGTGTTTTCTCTGTGCTGCCCTCCTTTTTACAAAATGATTAACACAATTGTTATCAATTTCCCAAAGGGTAATTAATGCTTGAGCGTGTATTATCATTTGAAAGTTACTGAGAGCAGATGAAAATTTATTTAGCAGGCAGATATCCTGCTATGCTTGGTGTCATGATTGGAGAGGAGTGACCCATGAAGCCGTGGTCTGGCTGGAAGGAGAAGCTGGAGATGCCGTGACTGGGCTTAAGCTCAGTGAGAAAGGCCAGGAACAGTGGTGCGCAACAGTGAAGCTGTAGCTGTCCCCTTAGGCTCTGGACACAAACACGAACAGTGGGTAAGAAAAATCTATTAACACATATCTGAAGGAAGCTGGTCTGAACATCACACTGGTGCCAAACATAAACTACAGAGGTACAATATGAAATATTTTAGGGAATACAAATGCTTGGAAATCAGGTGCCAGGTTCTTTCTTTCTTTCTTTCTTTCTTTCTTTCTTTCTTTCTTTCTTTCTTTCTTTCTATCTATCTATCTATCTATCTATCTATCTATCTATCTATCTATCTATCTATCTATCTATCTATCTATCTATCTATCTATCAAGTCATAGAGTACAAAGTGTCATTGTCAGCCTCATCACAATGTACTACATTGTGGTACTGTTGGTTTCTTTTCTTTTCTAACTACTCCTCATATAATTACAAATATCAACTCTGCTATACCTTTAGTTTTAGCACTAAATCATCACTGATGCAGTACTGCTGGATATTTCCTTCTCCCAGGAGTCAGAAACACATGATGGGATTTGGGACGTGTTCCACTCAAATACCATCATCCCTTAGCCCAACTACCTGCTCAGCCACCTGTTCACTTACCCAGTGCCCAGAGCAGTCTGTACAGACAAAGATCTGCACAAATCAGGGCTTCTCTACCCTGATTAACCTAAACACCATACTAACACTAATAGCAACAACATTTTTCTTTAACCTCACTTCCTGACCCCCACCTACTCTGTCTGGCTCCAGAACTCACTCTTTATCTCTCTTTTTTTAAGAGTAGTCAGGTAGACTGCTTCATAATGTTGTTTAAACATCAATAATATTAAGTTAAGCTTCCATCCCTGCTTTTTGAGAGCAGTGGTTTTATAGTCCATTGATTTGTGCTAGCATTACTTGCAAATACTCTCAGCGAGGTGGGGTCAGTTTCTCAGAAACTGCACTCGTGCAAATTACCTTTTAAAATCCACGCTATGTTGAGAGTGGGGCAGGGAGTTTGGTGCATACTAGAGTGCACTGGATTTGATTAATAGTAGTATCTATATATTATAACACATTGTTGATTCTTAAAGGAAAGTGATCCTCTGAAGTTACCAGTCTTTTATAAAGGTTCGAGTGTACAGCTGTGAATAAGTGGTTTTATGGCCTGCATATTGGGTGGGCAATTGATGTTTTGTTGCAAGTTATAGTTATGTTTAGGGCTGCATGTATTATTTATTTATTTTTTATTATTTTAATAATCGAGTATTCTATCAATTATTCCATTGAGTAATTGGATAAGAAATACTTCTGTCTTATTAACAGTTCATCTGCATATTTTAACTTATGTAGCTTTACTGCAGCTTTTCGCTGAGTGAAACAATCAGTGGTGGATGCAGCAGCTACAAAGTTCTCTTTTCTTCATGTTGACACTTGTTGATTAGGTGGTTGATGAAGGGCTCCTCCAGCTGTTTCCCAGTTTTAATGGTGGTTACAGGAAAAAGTGTTGCTGCTTTGGACGCTAGAAAAACATTTCCTTTCACTCCACCTGAGCTCACTGTCTTGATAACGGTTCCATGTCTTTGCGCTTACCACGTGTGTGCAGACAGACTGCATGTAAAACAACCGCTGCTGTTGTGTTGTCAATGTTTTTGTTGAAAAACAAGAGTCTGCATGAGCTTAATGTTGTAATGCTTTGTATTGACACGCGCCCTCCTTAATACATTTCTATTGCAGGTTGATTTTTAGTCGCTAATCAGCGAGCCCCTCGGTACTGAATGGGTGACCAGGCGGGGTTCCTGTCGGAACCAAATGATTGCTAGTGCTAATGGCGGTGCTCACTAGCCAACTGTGGTTATAGCGATCTGTTCGGGTAGCTAACAACTCAGCAAAGGAGCACACCACAGGAAGACAGAATTTACAAGTGGTTTTCTCATAGAGCAAGGTTCTAGCCACAAAAATTTTTTCCAATGCTTCAAAATGTTTTGGGGGTGGGGGCTAATGCTAAATATTGTGCCAGCTTTCTAATTTGGTGAACAGTTGGATAATATTATGTATGTAATATTCTGTCATAATGGTTGGTCCTATGGGTCATTGTAGGCACCTGAATCTGATTGGACCATGTGACTTGACAATCATAGGGAATGTGGATCGCTCTAGTTTGAGTTACTATGCTCTGAAAATAAGATGCATGCTTACCTGCAGCTATTGTTAATAAACATTCCTTAAAAAACATGTCAGTGTCTTGTCCTTGTGATTCTACAAAGACAAGCTCCTGGGATTTTATGTTTAATAGGATAATACTACAGTGTAGTGATCTAGCCAGAGAGAAAAAAAATCAGTCTGGTATTGGTGACGGGGTGGCATGCATGGATTGTGTGCCCACTTGCTATTTGCAGTGATAGAACAGTTCCAATAGCAAACCGGTGAAATTCTCAGCCCCACGCAGGATGACCTCAGCATGGCGCAGCACTGGGCGATCAACTGCTGGCTAGAACCCTGTAGAGCTAGTCAACTCTCATAGCAGTGTTCTGTTTGTTCTATGGCCAATTAGGGTTGAGCTATTTTCATTGGAAGCTGTAGGCCACTTAGTGTCTTGTCACTGAATTTAAAATGAACACCAATTTGATTTCTGCTTTCTCTGACCCACCCATCCTCACTGTTTCACTGAATGCAAGCTTACTCAAATGCTGACAATGCAAAGGGATTGTGTGTGTGTGTGTGTGTGTGTGTGTGTGTGTGTGTGTGTGTGGAGGAAGGAGGGAGGGGCATTTCCTTTAACGTATCTACTCTGCTCAGTGACTCCAAGCTCTCACATTTATTCAGTCTCTTCTCTGTCTCTTTCTTTTTTCTTAGTCTCTCTTCTCTGTCCCTGTTCTGTCTGTCCTTTGTCACTTTTTTCTGTCTCATGTTCTCATGTCAGACATACACACTCTTATCACTCAGGCGCATAATCGTGGTCACACAGGATCTCACATTCACCAGTCTTCTATCATTCCTCCTCCCTCTCCTCTCTCAGCTTTTCTGCTCAGTCTCTTGGATTTTTGGCTGCTGCTCCTCCATCATAGTTACTGTGCTCTGCATTTACTCCCTGGTTCTGCTCACTGCGTCAGGAATCAGCAACAGACTGAGGTGGGTGTTTTAAGAGCATCATCGCTAGGTCTGAGGCTATACATCTTTGGTATCGCGCTCTCTCCCCCTTCCTTTCCTCTCACTTTGTTCTGCCAGTCCGGATGATTATGCTTGTCTGTTCCTACAGGGGAGCAAGTGCTATACTATCTGTATGCAGCAGCATTTAACAGTGACATAGAATATGCTAGCGAGGTAGCATATCTACCTTTCAAGATCTCTCTCTGTTTCTGCTCTGTCAATATGGTTGATAATGCTGCTGCTGCTGCATTGAAAACCCTCTTTGCATACCTTATTATACTGGCATGCATTTCTCCCTTGCTCTCTCTTTCTCTCTCTCTCGTGTTTCTACTCCATTACTTTCCTTTGTCTGAATGCCATGCTTTATGCATGCTCTGTCTTTTTGAACTCTAGCCAAAGACTTGGCCGTGCTCTAAGATTTATAAAAAAACTACCTTAAAATAGTCAGCATGAAGGACATGGGTGCAGGCTTGCAGTAAAATGCACATACCCACATGCGCATTCAAAGAGGAGGTTCGATTCCTCTTCACCTTACCTGCCCTGCTGCTGCTGCAGTTCCATCTGTTGCAGTCGCCACAGCGAGCAACACCCTGAAGCAAGGCTTTAACTGTTCTCGCAGTGTTGTGATGTGAGTTGCTGAGAGGTTGTGACAGTCATCTGTGCCTGGCCGAATGTTTTACCGTGTTATTTAAATGTGTGTTTGTGTGTGGGTGTTCATGCTGTGGCTGATTGTTGTGGGCCAGCATCTCAACATGCCCCTGTGTGTGAGTTTGCACTCGGTATACAGTATGTGTGCTTTCCTGCCCATGGGCTCCGGTCCAACAAGAAAGCACAGGAGAGGCAGGCTGCAGGGTTTCAGTTTGGTGCAGTAAGCTGTTGAATGCTCTGTAACGAGCAGAAAACACCGGATTTTTGTGGTGTGTCCTTTCACTGGGCAGGTACAGCTGTATTGCAGGAAAACATGGGTTTATCTGAAATGTCTGCAGTGCAAATGACTGCAATGTGTCCTTGAGGCACAATAAACAATACCACTAACAATTCATCAAACAAAATCCCTTCAGATAAATGCAGTGTGATATCCATTGACAAAAGAACAGACTGATTACTCTGCTTGCAGAATTGCTTTGATTAAGTGTCAACCTTAATAGTTGTTATGCTAGAATAAAAGGTATCACTGCTTCTCTTAGACTGTTCTGCTATACCTGCAACCTGCTGATTTCAAAGGGAGCTGTTTGGAGTTGCTCTATAAAGAAACAAATTAAAACAGCATAGATCAATAAATTCCTGTGAGGTTTGAATGTTTTAGGCAAACACCTTTCCCTGTCATCTATACTACGTTGTAACTATGTGCCAGTGCAAATTATAGCATCAGAAGTATTCAGAATGATTCAGATGTGTAAGATCCTCAGTCACAGGCTGAAGGGCTGCGAATGGTCACTGGCAGAACTCTTAGATTTCTCTCAGCATTACCATCACTGTAGGTCCTGACTCTACAGTTTTCATATCTTGGTCTGCTGGACACTCCAGTTGGGGGTGTTTTGTAAACTGAGCTCAGTAATCATTTTGCAGTTAAGATTTAGCAGCCTGTCTAGCATCATTAGCCCTGTTTTGGAAGTCCTATGGGGGATCACACATGTAGACGCAGGAGCTCAAGAAATTTATCACACGTTATTCTTTTTTATTTATTTATTTATTTATTTTCCAGGTGTATTTTCCTCCTCCATAGTTCCCATATTTTTAATCTAGTTTTTTTATTATGTGAACCTTGCTGAGGACCAAACTGGGCTTAAAATTTTTTATATCCTAACAGTTTAAAAGAGTCAGTTTTGACTGGCAATAATAAAACATTTTCTCAACTCGTAGAACAGTTCTGGTTATTTCATATGATTTCATTCTCTGCTGTTTATGTCTGAGTCTTCTTGATAGCTGGAAGTGGTTTGTTTAGTTTGAAAGTATGTGATGTTGCATAATATCAAACGTAAATCCTTATTTAGCATTTGAACAAGTGTGTCTGTGTGTTATTTTTATTTTTGCTTTTTTGCTTAACTTACCAGACCATTGTGGGGAAAAAATTTTGATTTTGGTGTTAAACTAATCAGATCTAAGAATCCTTGCTTGGTAATGAATATTTAATGGATTGGAGGCAAAATCAAAAAACAAGCTTTTCAGAGCCATTAATCAGCATCTTAAGGTGAAAAAATTGCCCATGGAGACAGCTGTCTATGAAAGATCAGTGTTGGGGCTGGGCGATAGTTTAACATTTTCCAACCAGGTGCCTCCACTCCAACATCTTGCAATTGCTAGTTTATGAGCACACAAACTCCTTTGTTGCAAGGAAGAATACAAAATCAGATATTAACACATGCTAATAAGTGGTTTAAACTGGACAAAGCAGGCAAACCAGGTCAGTGTGCGCAACCTGTATTGTGTCATGTATTGGTCAAAAGGCAGTTTGGGATGGGGATAGCTTAATTAAAGAATTTATCTGACTCTGATCTGCAGAATTTATCACTGACCATACAGTACAAGGGTTTCATTGTGCGTTCATTACGTGCACTGGTCACTGACACTGTCGGGGATTCTCATCATGTATAACTTAGAATGCTAGTGCAACACAACAGGAAGAAAAAAAATGTAACACGTTGTGACATTATTCAGCAGTTGTGCATTGAGTTAAATTCAGAAGAAGGCAGACCACAAAATTGTCAATAATACCCTAATTCCGCCCACCCCTAGTGTGTGTTTTACACATACCTAGCCTAATATAGTTTAAATCATCATTTATCATCATTTGATTTCTTTTTTTTTTGGACAACACAGAGATAAATTACTTCATATAGATAATTTTGACCTAGCCAGGTTTCATTAGTGCAAACATGACAAACCACTGTTTTAAGACACACTTTACTGCCAAAAGTATTCGCTCGTCTGCCTTCACACACATGAACACGAGTGAGATCCCATTCTTATTCCTTAGGGTTTAATGTGATGTTGACCCACCCTTTGCAGCTATTGCAGCTTCAACTCTTCTGGGAATGCTTTCCACAAAGTTTAGGAGTGTGTATATGGGAATTTTTTGCATTGTGCTTGGTATTGGAAGACTTGGATGCAGCTGCTCAGCCATGGCAACCCATTCTATGAAGTTCTTTACGCACTGTTCTTGAGGTAATCTGAAGCCACATGAAGTTTGGAGGTCTTTAGTGATTGACACTATAGAAAGTTGGCAGCCGGTTCAGACTATGAACCATAGTACATAGATCGCTGACTCTGCTTTGTCATTTTATGTGGCCTACCACTTTGTGGCAGAGTTGTTATTGTTCAGAATTGATTCAACTGTGTTGTGGTACCACTAACAGCTGAATGTAAAATATTTAGTAGTGAGAAAATTTCTGGACTGGACTTGTCGCAAAGGTAGCATCCTGTCACAGTACCATGCTGGAATTTACTGATTTCCTAGCGTGACCCATTCTTTCACAAATGCTTGTAGAAGCAGTCTGCATGCCTAGGTGCTTGGTTTTATACATGGAAGTGATTGGAACACCTGAATTAAATTATTTGGATGTGTGAGTGAATACTTTTGGCAGTGCAATGGATATTGTAGGGCTGGGCGATAAGGACCAAAAGTAATATCTCGATATTTTTTAGCTGAATGGCAATATACGATATATATTTCAATATTTTTTCTTCCCAAAAGGTATAAACAAAAAGGCACTTCTGAGTCAAAGCTACATGTCCCAAATGTCACACAGGCACTTTTATTAACATTCAGCTGTAGATATACATGAGAAATTGCTCAAAAATCAACTATTGGCATATTTAAATAATAATGCTCCTCAAATAAATAAATTGCTTTTTTCCTCTATAAAAAAAAGACTCACAGCTTTGCTATTAGAATGTAAATAGAAAAGATACAGAGCAAAAATAGCAAAAGGCTGACTTATTCTTTAAAAAGTCAGTCTGATGAAGTCTACTTCATTGGAAAGTGCTTCCTCCTCTGTGTGCTCCTGTACATCCAGTACTGTGACAGACTGAATGAACAAAATTCCATCCGCAGGATTCTAGCCAGCTCGGTAAATCCATAGACATGCGCTGACGTATCACAGTAATGGGCGGAGAGAGGCGGGGCAGTGTGGAGCTCTGCAGAGACAAACTGGGAGAAGAGAAAGGTGAACTGGTGGAGCTACAAGTATGATTGTAACGTGACTTAGACTATATCGATATAAACGATATTGTCTTGTCTTATATCGCGTATGAAAATATATCAATATTTTTTAAAAATTCAATATATCGCCCAGCCCTCGTATTTTGGTTATGATGTTTTAAATAAAGCATTTATAACAAAGCAAAACTGAGGAGGCTTTAAAACTCAGGATACATCCTAGGCCATTTATTGCTGACCACTTTGCCTGCAGCTTTAACTGGGCTGTCTATACAAGCATTGCTCCTGGCATCTCAGATAAGACTGATGTGGCTTAGTTCCAGTTGTAGCAGATCACACTAATGCAATTACTGAAGATGATTTTTCAGTCCCTGGAGATGTAACTTTTCAGCCCCACCATGGAAGTATTTGCCTTCCAAGAAGCTTTTTTCCAGGCATTGTGATACATGATATAGAGTTCTTTCATGGTTGATACTAAGAGCATGTCTTTTGAGCACATTGGCAGGTCTAAACAGCTGTTGATTAAATTTTTCTCCCTCAAGTTTGTCCTAAGATGTTTTTCATGGGTAGTGACATTAAGCCCTAATCCATTAGTGGCCAGTGCTCTTTACTATAGCATGCCCTTGCTCTGTGGCACATATTGTGTGCTTAATAAATCACTATATTTTAGCTTAATAAATCACTATAATGAGGGAAATAATGCTTTGACTAACTAATAAAGAGCTTAATTTAGAGCCACAAGTGTGATTAAAATGGGTGTTTGTTGTTGTTTTGTGTTGTCAGTAAAAGCAACACAACAGTGAAACGGGATGGAAGTTGGTCACCGAGGAGGACTGGGCACTAATTTACTCATTATTTGTCATTTGTGTAGCTACATTGTGGTAATGGGGTTTTACTTCTGTTATGTTTTAATTTTTTTTTACCTTTTATTGTGTGCTGCTGTTATTGTGTTCTCATGCTGTACTTTGCTATTTTTTAAGTGATGGAAGTGAATGTGGAGAAGAGTTATGCAACTTATTTTAACAAAAATTTAATTTAAATTTATGTCATGATGACTCCGTGACAATTACATTAATATTTTTTGTATATTTAGTATCTACCTCTTCCTGCATTTACCACCTTACCCCTGCTCCGGAATTATGCGCTCTGTATACTGCCATGTAGTGTAACATTTTGAAGCCTGTGCGTCCTGTTTTAGTCTCATAAATCAAATTTGTATTTTCTGAGCCCACCTTAGTTTTTCGGTGTGAAAATTTACTCTACTACTCTAAATGTGCCTAAATGTGTGAAGTTGTCTTTGCTTTATGTTTTTACTTGACATTGTAATATGTAGACTTACTTTGGTTGACTACTTCGAAGCAAGCTGGCAATGCATCACAATAGCTATCATGCATTTCATCAGTTGTGATCAATTTAGCCACTTGATTGATCCATCCATCCATCCTTTCTCTTCCACTTATCCAATTCAGGGTCATGGTGGAGGGGGTGGTGTGAGGACATCCCAGGTACCATGACACGAGACACGGGATACACCCCAGGGTTCTAGCCAGAAATTTTTGTCAGCCCTGTGCTAATGCTAATTAGCAAGCTAATGCTAACCACTAAAAGCCGCTCCCACTTTTTATTTGATTGACGGGGCCTACACATGTAACCAGAAAGCACCTCTGAAGTCTAATCACAGTCTTTGTGAACCTGTAGTTACATTTCTCGAGGTGCATGTCAGGTTAGGTTAGATTGACACAGAACTCTAAATCAGGCCTTATTAGATCAATAGAGTGATAATTTTAGCATATAATCCAGAAGAGTTACACTTGTATATCATGCATTTAATGTGTCCAAGAGTGCAGTTTCCTTCCACTAATGGGTTTGCAGAAATCACGTAAAAAGCTTACACAACAAAAACATAATCCAGATGTTTTAAGGATCAGATGCTAAAAGCATTTCCTACATTCGAATATCAACCACCATATTGTAAACATAAATTATCACGATTTTAATGCAACAGGAAGTGACATCATCTTGCTGGGAACTGTAGTTTTTTTTCTTGAAGGCCTTTCATAGTTCCACTGGTGCTGAAAACATTTGACTATGGCTTTCTGAATACAAGTAGGGCTGCTACTATCGATTAATTTAATAATCGAGTATTCGGTTGATTACTCCATCAATTAATCAAGTAATCAGATAAATAATTTTTCGTATTAACAATTCATCCGCACATTTTAGCTTCAGTACTGCAGATGTTTCTCTGTGTGAAACAAACAGCGGTGGATGGAGTAGCTACAAAGTTCTCTTTTTTTCATGATGCTGATCAGGTGGTTAATGAAGGACCTCCAGCTGTTTCCCAGTAAAGGTTTTAAGGTGGTTACAGGAACAACCGCTGCTGCTTTGGACGTCTCCTTTCGCTCCATCTGAGCGCACCATCTCAGTAACAGCTCCGCCTCTTTGCGCTTACTGTGCGTGTGCAGACAGACTGCATGTAAAACAGCTGCTGTTGTGTTTTTGTTGAAAAACTGGGGGCTGCATGAACTTAATGCTGTAATGCTTTTTATTCACAACCATCCTCCAAATTATGTTTCTACTGCAGGTCTATTTTTAATCACTAATCAGGGATCAAACGATCTCTAGTGCTAATGGCAGCCCCCCGCTAGCAAACTGTGGTTATAGTAATTGCTCTGGTGGCTACAGTTGACGTAAAGAAAAAATAGCAGCTGACATTCTCTGACACAGCAAGCAAAACACATGCACGCACAGCCACACACGCACACTCACAGCATAGAACAATGGAGGTGTGGAAAAACTTGTCATTAATGATCCACTTGTGTTAAATCATGCCTGAAATTTTCATTTGATCTTCGTTTTTCCTTGTACTTCTCCTTGCATTCATGCCGGTTGTCATTTCGATTTCTGTAGCCTGCGAAATCAAGCGCGCCCACAACTGTAGGGAGATCAAATGTGCACATTGTGAACAAAACTGTCCATGTCCTGTGGTAGATTGCAAATTGCAGTGAAATAATACAGGCGCAAGCAGCAACCTAGCCTGGGCGTAGTCCGCGGGGCGCGCTCCTGTTTGCTAAATGCAGTGACAGCAGAGTTCCAAAAATGAAGCGGTGAAATCCTCAGCCCGGCATAAGGGCGTCTCAGCAAGGTGCAGCACCTGGCGATCAACCGCTAGCTAGAACACTGCACCCAGGACAGGTTGCCCCAGTCTGTTGCAGGACCAACACACCCAGAGAGCCAGACAACCATTTACACTCACATTTACACCTATGGGTAATTTAGAATCCCTAATTAACCTGACCCAGCTAACTTCATGCCTTTGGACTGTGTCAGGAAGCCAGAGTACCCGGATGACGGCCTAAAAATAGCATGGGCCCATAGCCTGAACCCAATAAATGAAGCTTATTTTCTCTGAAGCTTTTATTTCATAAAAAGAATCTTCTGGCATTGAAGGAGGTCCGCCTTTGCAATAAAGCGAGAAAATCTTTGAAGTGCAAGCTAGGAAGATTGATCTACTATCTGCATGTTGCTTCTTTCACAGCACAGACCAAAATACATCTGTGCACATTTGTACACATGCAGACTACTTTGGGGTCATGCTTTTCAGTTTCTTTTCTAGATGTTTCTCTGATGATTTATGTTCTTAGATCTAGTGCACTCACCATGAATTATGCTGCCATATTTGATTTTTGCAGGAGTTTAAGTAATGTTTATCAGTGATGATTTGTGAGTGTGCATTTGACAAAAACTTGACTGCATTTTTCATATGTTGCAACACTGTGCAGGCACTTTGTGTGACTTATGGAAACAGTATTGGAGGTGTGAATAATGATTTGGCAGTCACTGTTGTGGTTGACGTGTGTGGTGACTTATTCTCTGTGCTGTTTGTGATAGCTGAGTTATTGAGGTCAAGTCTATATGTGCTGCAAATATGAAAGATTGATTTGAAAGTCTCAACCTGAAGCCTGGGATATTTCTTTGTCCTGATTCTGCTACATTGATAGACCTCTAGTTCTGTATTGCCCACTTAGCATGTGGATCACTGAATAATGAACCCATAAGGCTAAAAGGCCTTCCAGTTTACCACAGCACCTGTGGGTTGTTCAGCTGACTAAAAAAATGGACAGTGAGCCATCTCAACCAGTAAGCAAAAAAAAAAAAGAAAAAAAGAATATGTAAATGATTCAGAAAAATGAGCTGAGAGGGATAGTAAAATGATGGAAATGCAGTAGGCATTATTACGCATTTGTTAAAATGATCCATTGGAAGTGGGTAATTTCTTTTCTTTTCTCTCTCTTTTTAAACTGTCTCTTCTCTTTATACTGTGCCCAAATTATATTTTGGAAAGTCTTTTGAACTTTGACAATTTGCACGAGAAATGATGCCCAGTGAGATGAGCAGCTTGAAAGAGGGGCAAAGTTTATTGCTGAGTGACTAGCGAGCTAGTTGATAACCAAAATAGGCATCTCTACATGCTAAGAAGCCTGCCTGCCTGCCTTCTAAATAACTGTTGGTAGAGACAGAAGCTTTGACTTTTTGAATGCCTATCATTGTTTCTAACATATAGGCTTTCCTTGGGTGGATATTCATTATATAATTTTTATTTTTTTATTATCACTATTTTTTTGTCATCAGTTTATGAGAATAGTACCATTATTCAAGGACGTATGTGTGCCTGTTTTTGCAGCACACGCTCATGTGCACATACATTTACTTCCTGTCACAAAACAACCTTAATCTGTGGCAGACACTGCCTATGCTATGGAGTTGGTCAATGGATAAAAATGTTTTAACCAGCCATGACATTCCAACAGTTCCACTGTAGGATGAATGTAAGAGCAGAATTCTCCTTTATTTGTCTGCTTTTATCATTTAACCTCTATCTGCAGTAAAATCAACATTATACCAGTGTGTAAGCTCCATTCACATTTAAACATGCCCCTTTGTTTTACTTTATGTGTTTGCAAACTGCAACTTATGCTTCTGTTTTTGTGGCTTACTGGTGTTTGCATCATGTGGTGAATTCTCTGAGCTAATGATCAAAAAATCTTCTTGGTGGTCAAGAAGGAAATAGATTCCTACATCCTGGAGAGCATAAAAATTTTTTTTTTCTCTCTGTGTAAAGTATTTTCACATCATTCACAAGACTTGCATCTGATATTAATCACAAATCTTATGAATTGTACTTAAAACTTTGGATATCATAAAAATAACTTTTCAAATATCAGAATTATTGATATTGTTATTTACTCACAATTGCTACAAAGGGGCATGGAATAACATACCACTTTACTGTGCTGTAATATCATAGATAGTTATCAGTGACAGGGCCACCTTTCTATTGAGTATGTCAGCTGCAGAAACCATAGCTACATGCTGGGTATTTAGGTCAGCGTACTTTCAGACTGGAATTTTGCTCAAGTTGGTATGATGGTGACATTTGTTGTAGCAGTGATCTGCTGAGCAATACTTTCATAATGACTACAAATGTTTCTATTTTACTTGCTATCATTCTTATATCGTTTGTGTAGTACTCTTTTATTTGAAAAAAAACCTTGCTTTTAATACAGAGAGTTCATTTTGGCTCTCTTTTGACTGTAATGTGTCACGGTTACTAAAACCATTGACATAGCAGTCACCTTCAATACAGATGTACTAATCTGCAAAATACTACATCTACATTGTGAAACAATTTCAGAGTAATGTTCCTCAAAGTAAAATTGTAAAGACTTTGAATATCTCATCATCTACAGTAGAAAATTCTATCAAAAGATTCAGAGAATCTGAAAAACAATCTGTGTGTGCAAGAAACAAGGCCAAAAATATTTGCCTTTGATCTTCAGGATCTCAGGTGGCACTGCATTAAAAACAGGCATGATTCTGTCATGGAAATCACTGCATACACTCAGAAACACTTTCAGAAATCATTATCTGTAATCACTGTACAATCCACAGATGCAGGTTAAATCTCTGTGATACACAGAATTAGCCATATGTGAACAAAATCGAGAAATGCCACTATCTTCTCTGGGGCAAAGCTCATTTAAAATGGACTAAGGCACAATGAGAACTGTGGTCAAATGAATTTAAACTTTTTTGTGGAAAACATGGACATCATATCCTTCAGACTAAAGAAGATGGGGACCATCTGGCTTGTTATCAGCAGTCAGTTCAAAAGCCCGCATCTCTGATGGATTGGGGGTGCATTAGTGCCTATGGAATTGGCAGCTTGCACATCTGGAACAGCACCATCAGTGCTGAAAGGTATACAGTGATCCCTCACATATTACAGGGGTTACGTTCCAGAGACCCCCACGATCGGTGAAAATCTGCGTAGTAGCTGCGTTATATTGATTTTATTATTTATATATATTTTAAGGCTTTATCAACCCTTCCCACATTCTTATAAACACTTTATATGCTCTTAAATAATACCGGGTGTTAAAGGGTTAACGCTGAAGCACCTGTTACCTGCCCCTACTAGCCGTGAACAGCTGGTTAACACTGAGTGTTTCACCGCTGAGGCGGTTGATCAAAGGAACTTTGAATTACCGTAATTGCACGACTCTTTGGCCTATTGGAAAAATTCAAACTCTTTCTGAAAGCTGAGAAATTGCGCTTCACACCCAATGTAGGGTTATCACGGTAATTGTTGCTGGAAGTCCGCGTACTGGAAGTCCACATACTGGAAGTCCACGTGTTTTAATATAACACATTTGGAGTTATATTAAAACACTTTCTACTTAAACCTATGTAATTTTAACAAAATTCTATATGGGTACTCACCAGTGAAGTATACTACTTCTTAAATGATTTAGATGATGAATTATGTAACTGTACAGTACTGATTTTGTATTTTAGGTAAAATTTACTCAGTCACAGGGGGAGAAGTCACACAAATGCTGTATAAAGCAAGGTACATTTTACATAGAAAATAAATCAGGGGTGCAAGAAACGGTTGTTTAAAATGAGTACTGAGACAGCGTGACAGGAGGAAGAGACAGTTTACTAGAGACATAGGAACAGATACAGGAAAAAGGTTAAGATGAAAACATGAGACTGGGTTCCTGTCCCTTGTCATGTCTTTCTGCATAACCTCATCTAAAAGACATCAAACTACTACAGTGGAAAGCTTGTACACTCTCATTTCACTGCAAACCATTATCAGAAATAATTGCTTAATATCCAACACAAGCCATGTCTGCAAACTGCTTTTCAAATCTGTTAAATTGTCCAATCACTCAGTCAGCGATGGGAAACAAAGTAAAATGGACTTAGATGAGAAATGAAGGTTCTTGTTTTTATCCACAGCAGGAAAGTGTCGATCAATTACCTGTCAGGCCACATAGACTCTCATGGAACAGATGCAATAATAATATTTAATAGTAGTGGGTGTATTGATATTAGTCAAATTCCTTAATGAAAACAATCACACTTGGGATTCCTGCAAACATTTAACATCTGGAGAATAACAGCTGACCCTGGGCAGATACACACAGTTATTGTTACAGCACTGCTGTTAGCAGCTTTTCACATCTTCTTGGTAGCTGTTAGCCTCACGTTTTGCCAAGGTTAATGTAGAAATACAGATGGCACATTGAGTCATTGTAACACCTGGACACATTGCACTGACACACACGATCAAAACAAGTGCTGTTATATTAATACATTAATACACATAGAAGCCTTCTCTTAGAGTGAGGCTTGCTGTTGCCACAGGGACTGTGTTAGTAAACAAACATTTGAACTTCTACGATTATTGTCTCTGACACAGACTATGGGCAGGCCAACGGCATTTATATGGACCCGAATAAACAGCGTGACGTTAACCCTTTATGCCTGAGGAAACCTGGAGATATTCTTATGCTTCACCAGGCAAACACTAAGGATTTGGGTAGGTAGTTTGATGTAATGCGAGTGTAAGAGGAACATGGATAGATAGAAGTAGAAATGTTTGTTTCAGTATAGTCAGATGAATCTATACACTATGATATAGTCATTATGTGGGCACTTGCTTGTAGCCATTAAGGTTGTCCTATTTTCAGCAGAAGGCTCAGTGTATTTTATGTGCTTGCTGCACGGCACCTCTGCTGCTGGTATTTGAATCTGTTTGAAAGCAATTTTCAGCTTTAATAGGAGAAAAATAAACCAGCTGCTAGTTTCTTTAGTTACACGAGTTTTGTGTTTGCAATATGTCTATTCAGTTATTCTGCATTTTGACTAACTTTATTAAGCAATTGGTTTCAGTGCCCTGTGGAGTACAAATGCAAGAGTCACAAAGTTAGTGATGTTTCCACTGTTAAGCCACTGTAAGCAGCAGTATGCTGTTATAAAAGAGCAGCTGCCCAAGTGTCCTAAGGTGGTGTGTGTGTGTGTGTGTGTGTGTGCAGAAAGTGACCCTGCCAAGTCATCCATGATTGTAACAGCACACGTGTATGTGATCACAGGGATGGAAGCTTGTGCACTACATGCTTATATACAGGAAGAGTATATCTCTGCATCTGAATCTAGGGTTGCAGTGATGGCTCAGAGAGGATGTAGTGCTGCAAACTGTCACTGTTTCCCAGCTAACCTCTGCAGCATCACTCAGCTGGCATTTAAAGTCTGTTTGAATCACACATCAGACAGGCAGATTGTCTGTGTTGCACAGATCTTCAGGGCTTTGCTGCTATGTTAGAGACACAAAATAGTACCTAGTTGGACATAAATAGTCCAAAGTGTCTGAATCTGCCAACTTTTTTTCTGCATGTTTCCATCTTGACATGATTTTGTAATTTCACATTTACAATTTCATTTTTCCTGACATCAAGCTTATCCCAATTCTTAGTTTCATCACTGTTGTAGAATCACAGCGGCAGCAGGAGGAAGACAACTGACAATAGGGCTGCAACAATTAGTCGACATTGTCGACAATAAAAATAGTTGATGATGAATTTAATCGTCGATTATAGTTGTTTTTTATTACTGATTTTTTTTTTTAACGGAGTGAGACGTCTTCCTGTCCGTCGACCTCTGGCGAGCTTCACACATGCACAATAGCATTGAGCGGCATGTGGGTGAAAGAACACAGCGTGCGACACGATCCAAGGTTTGGGACAATTTCACACTCATTCACTCTGTTTTTTTTTTTTAAACGGAGTGAGTGAGAGTGAAATTGTCCCAAACCTTGGATCCGTTTTGTTTGTTTTTTTAAACGGAGTGAGGTGTTTTCATGTCAGTCTATCTCTGGCATGTTTAGTCATGTGGCTACTGGTGAAACTGTGCCAACTTTACAGGGAAGAAAAAATACTATATATTTTTTTATGGTTGGAAAATTGGACTGTTAAATTTCTATGAGCAGCAAACCTGATTAAAATTTTTGAATGAAGTATCCATCTTCCGTGTCTTTACTACCACATTTTCATACCTGTCAAGTTTTGTATTTAAAAATAAGTGAATTTTTCCGAAATTCTGAAAATAGAAGCGGCTATATGACATCATCGCCTAATTTGCATAATTGGTCATTTGCATGTAGTTGCAATTGAGGCTGTAGGAGAGAGGAAAAACATCTTTGGAGAGACAAAAAATGAAGAAAAAAACACCCTAAATATGTTTAGAACTACAAATGAACTTTATGAAATAACTTAATAACTTTAATGCTTTGCCTAGACCCACATTACATAGATCAATTTTGTCTTGTGTTGTAATGTTAGAAAATCAAATTTAACGAAAACACTTATGTGGGGTGAGACTGCTAGCTAAGTTCAACCCTCTTCCTTTATCTGGGCCACTGTTGCCAACTTGTGTAAGAAAACTCGCTGTTGCCTGTCTCAATGGTTGATAAAGGCCGAAGTGAGGTCCGGGGATGGGAGCGGAGGGAGCGGGTAGGCAGGCTCGGTGTTTAAGTGAGGTTCGGGGGTTGGAGGATGGAAGGTGGAGTCGAAGCGAGGTCCGGGCGATGCCAAAGTGTACAAAGGGACGCAGTAAGAAGGCTTTATGTACTCAGAACACAGTCGCTTTTTGGGAAGAAAAAAAAAAGAGGTCACTACAGGGGTTTGAAAATCCGCAAAGTTGGCAACACTGAGCCCAACCGAGGTCCAGTTGTTTTTCCGGGTTTGTTCCCGCTGTCTACACTAACCTCGTGAGAACCACCTAGGCTACTGCTTGTGGCAGTTCTCACGAGGATAGTGACAGAATTCAGTTTGGAGCGGCAGAAATACTTTTTCTAAATTATTATATAAAAATAAATTTACGGGAAAATAATAATATGGGAGGACGGCAGGACAGAGAGGTAAAATACGGGAGTTTCCTGGCCAAAACGGGAGACTTGACAGGTATGCATTTGAAATAACCTTATGCTAAATGTAAAAGCTGATAGCTAAATAAATGCCATCTCATATTTATGTGATTCATAATCTGATTAGTTGAATAATCGTTTCAATAGTCATTAGTTGCAGCCCAACTGGCAACGGCTGATTTTTGTGCTCTTTTTTTTTTTTTTTTTTTTAAACCTCACTCTGGGTTATAATGTTGCTAATATCATTCAGATTAAAAGTTTACACTTATTCCAGTGCAAATAGTGAATTTGTATGGCTGCTGTAATCATTACTGTTCATGCTCAACAAATTGGATTTAGCTGTAGTAAAGGCTAGTGTAGCTAACTAAAGCCCCTGACAAACACACTCAATGTTATAGTTAGTAATAATTAAAAAGACTAAAACAATACTGGAATGAATAAAAACTAAACTGAAACTAAACATTTTCAGACATTAAAAACTGAAGACAGCCCACTCTGTAAACTAAACTGAAGACAATATGAAAATAAACCTTATTAGAAAATATAAATTTATAATAATCATTTTTAATATCTTATTTAAAAAATAAAACTGGTTCAATTCTAACCAGAGTAGTCTCTAGAGCTTGAAAAAGGGGTGACTGGACTTCTTCTTGTTTCTCGAAGATGTTTCACCTCTCATCCGAAAGGCTTCTTCAATTCTCCATTATTTAGATCTGCTTTTGGATGAGAGGTGAAATGTCTTCAAGAAACAAAAAGAAGTCTAGTTTCCCCTTTTTCAAGCTCCAGAGACTACTATGACCTGAATGACTGAGAACCTACACAGACATAACTGGAGTAATTATTATAATTTTGTATTAAATGTACTAAATGATATTAGTGACATTAAAACCCAGAGTGAGGTTTAAAAAAAATTAGAACACAAACATCAGCCACTGTCAGTCATCGTCCTCTTACTGCTGCTGCTGTGGATTCACCACCCTCAGGTGTGCTTTTGCTGTTGGAAAGAAAGAGGGGGCGTTTGCTGTCAGGCTGTAGCTAAGTTCACAAGAATCTGACAAATTTAAAGATACATGTCATATTGAGCCAGTGTTACAGGTACCGGGTCACGGCGCCTGTGAGCAGCTTTACAGATAGCTGAAATAATTAAGAACAAAAGGATGACACAGGAGAAGCAGCTTATCGTCTCTGATTCCTCCTCAGCTATATTTATTAACACATCACATTATCAACTGTTAACACTGTCCATTTTAGATCAGCATTATCTTGCTGTACACACACATATATAATGTCTCTTTAGACATGTTTCAGTGTCCATAAATCACATAGCATCATCAAACAATTACTTTTTGTCACAATATCTCCTTCATGTCTGTTTCCCATATCACAGATTAACACTCTGGTTAGTACTGTACTTTAAATGTACCTTTAGAAAAATACCATGAGGTATTTCTGGACTCCATGTTAAACAGTAGCATGTCAATAAACACAAACTTTTAAACATATTGATTATATATTTTACTCTTATTACTTCTCCCTTTAACCATTTGTCTTATCAGTTTTTAATCTACTTAAACTAGTACAAACATATAAACATGAAATACATTAAGAACCTTGCCACTTAATACATCAGACAGCGAGAATGAAAGAGCATTCGCTCACAGGCTTTCAGTGGTTAGCTACCTGCTAGCAAAATGGCGCACACCGCAGCCACTTTCACTCTCGGTGAGTGTCTCATAAACAAAGAATAACGCATCTTACTGCTCATTAACACCTTCGTTCTGAACTCGACTTCATCTACAAACATTAACTAACAGTTACAACCATTTTCCTTATAGTTTCATACACTACATGCCTGAAATAATGAAGAACAAAAGGATGACACAGGAGAAGCGGCTTGTCGTCTCTGATTCCTCCTCAGCTATGAGTGGAATGCACGAGCTGCAAGCATACCACCATCTCACAGTGCCTCCTACTGGTGGGAGCGGATTAACTGCATACACACTCAATATTTAAAACACTGTGAACCAAAATTTGACCCATATAAATACAAGAGGTGTGTGAGGTGGAGGTGTGTGAGGTGCAACTGTGACAGGTGAGTATGGTGCTGCATGCGCAGAAACTGTATTTGCGCTAGTCTGTGATCGGACTGATGGTTCACCCAATGTGTTGTATGTGAGAAATTGTCTTGGTTTTCTTTCACGAGCAGACCTTCTAATCTCTGGCTGATCATGCTCAACAGGGGGGGTCTGGGATTGGTCTTCTGTACCAGATTGTTGATGCTCTTGAACTCCATTGTCTCTCATGTTCAGTAAAAGTGTGCTGGTCTTCATCCATGTTTTGTATTAACTACACTTCCTGTAACAGACAGGTTGAAACCCTGGTTGTGCTCGGGCACATTATGATGATCGTCGCTCACAGATTCGGGGGCAAATGAGTCTTTCACAGGGTTTTGACAAGGATTTTCTCTGAGAAGAGGTAAGTTTCTCATGGTTAATGAGAGGTCTTTCTTCAGTTCTTTCCGCAGGTACTCTGAGCCAGTAATGAGAGACACAGTCATCATCTGAGTCCGAGTCGTCGCTCTCATCCATTTCTTGTGCGTCTGTCTGTCTTTCTTTGTGTTTTGGTCTCTTTTCAGGGATACGCCTGGCCTGGGGTGGCACAACTTCAACAGGCAAGTCATTTACTAACAATAGGAGATTTCGGTGTAGTGTTCTGGTTTTCTTGTGGTCACCGTTCTCAGGACAGACAATATACACTGGACTCTCAGCAAGCTGACTTTTGACGATGTAGACAGTCTTCTCCCAATATGATCTTAACTTGCCTGGTCCTCCACGTTCGCTGAGATTCCTTACCAGAACCCGGTCTCCAGGTTGCAACATGACTCCTTTTGTTTTCCTGTCATAGGTTACTTTCCCTCTGTCACTGGACTTTTTGCTGTTCTCACTTGCAATCCGATAGGCTTCTGCCATTCTTTCAGCCCATTTTTCCGCATAACCCCTTGGCGAGTATGACTCCTTATCTCCATCCAACCCAAACAACAAGTCGACTGGGAGATGCGGATGACGGCCGTATAGGAGGAAAAAGGGTGAGTAACCAGTGGATTCATGTCGAGTACAGTTGTATGCATGGATAACGTGTGGGAGGTGGTCCTTCCACCGCAGTTTCTCACTTTCTGTCAGTGTTCTCAACATCTGGAGTATGGTGCGGTTCAATCGCTCGGCTGGATTGCCCTGTGGATGGTATGGCGTTGTTCTTGAGTGGCCTACTCCAGACAGTTGCTGTAGCGTTTGGAACAGTTTGTTTTCAAATTCACGGCCTTGGTCGTGATGTAGTTTGGCCGGATATCCAAATCGGGGTATGAAGTCACTGAAAATCAGCTCAGCGGCTGTTTTTCCACTCTTGTTCTTGGTGGGGTATGCCTGAGCAAATCGAGTGAAATGATCAAGCACCACCAGAATGTACTCGTAGCCTCCACTACTTGCTTCCAAATGCAAGTAATCAATACACACAAGTTCCAAAGGGAAACTTGATGTGATGCTACCCATAGGAGCACGGTCATGAGTGACAGGCTTCTTGGCTTTGATACATGGACATCTCCGAGTGACATAGTCCTCAATTTCTTTTGCCATAAATGGCCAGTAGAATCTCTCTCTAGCAAGGTGGATCACTCTTTCTGTGCCGACATGGCCCATCTCGTTGTGCAGATATTTAAGGGCTAAAGTTCTGTATTTGGAAGGGAGGACCAACTGTTTCCGCCCCTTTGTCTGTCGGTACAGGAGGTCATTTTCTAGGTATAATCTGCTCCATTCTTGTAGCATCCTCCGAGCAGCTCCACTTACAGTTCTGCGTGTCTCATCTGTCACTTTGGTAGCTGATGCTTTCAGCTCTATTATTTGACTGATGGCTTGATCGTCTCTCTGTGCTTTCACCAGATTATCATGGCTTATGGTTGGCAGGTTAGGGTAAGGCTTTTGGTGTAGGTCTGGGGAGGAGGTGTTGAGTGCTGCAACCCAGGCCACGTCTTTGCGCTCAGCTGCCTGACTACCATGCCATGTTGCACGAACAACTTCATCAGAGAGGTTCTCTGTGCAAGCCATCTCATATTTCTCCATATCCAAAGGAAGGCGAGACAGAGTGTCTGCATCCGCATTAGACTTTCCAGGCCTGTACTTGATGTCAAATCGGAAATCAGAGAGTTCACCCACCCACCTATGGCCGACTGCATTTAACTTTGCTGTACTCATGATGTAAGTCAGTGGGTTGTTGTCAGTATAGATGGTGAAGTGTGGAGAGTAGTACAAGTAATCACAAAACTTCTCACACACAGCCCATTTCAAAGCGAGAAATTCTAGTTTCCCACTGTGCAGGTGGTAATTGCGTTCAGACGGTGTGAGGGTCCTTGAGCCATATCCAATGACTCTCAGTTTTCCATTCTGGCGCTGATATAGGACAGCTCCTAAACCCTGGTCTGATGCGTCAGTATGTAGGGTGAAAGGGAGGTTAAAGTCCGGATAAGCCAAAACAGGTGGACTTGTCAGGAGAGTGACCAGTTGTTCAAGAGCTTGCTGATGGTCAGTGGTCCAGTTAACAGGCTCTCGGGAGGGCAATTGGGGACGTTTGGCGTTTTTGTTTTGTACTCTGGTCTGGGCTTTCCCTGACTTAGTTTGAAGCAGCTCGTAGATGGATTTTGCGATTCGGGAGAAATCTTGAATGTATGAGCCTTATTCATTAACATGTCCTTGAAATTTCCAGGTTTTATAGTACTGAGGACAGCTCTCACAATTTCTACATCACTGAACTGCTCCTTTAATCCTTCTTCAATCTGACGGCAAACATTATTGTAGCTGATGTCTGACCCCTGGTCTGCAATCTGACCCCCATGTATCTTAAACTCCCGGCGATGGAGATAAGAAAGGTCCCTTAAGGAGACCACTTTGTCAGGTGTTGTCCCAGCTACACGTTTAGTGTGTGCAAAGTCTCTATATTGTGGCATGGACTGTGGTTTTACTGGTAAGTGAGATGTAGAATGCAGAGTGGACGTGGGTATGTTCTGCATGATCTTCTTACCAAGTTCCTCATAACTGGTTAGCATTTTGTGTATTTCTGTCTCATGTGTGCATGCAGCTGTGGTGGCTGAATGGTGATTAGCACTGTCAACTTCTCTTGCATCATTAACAATAATATCAATAGCATCACCATTAGTTTGAATCTCTTCCCCACTTACATTAGCAACTTGCGAGTTTATGTCATCACCTTTTGCATGCATTTGGACATTTTTCTCAGACACACAACCCCTCATGGTTACATCAACTACATCTCTCAAGTTTAACAAATGAGCCATACCTTCATCCTCAGACTCTAGTAGAGTATTACTGCACATGAAACTGTTGATGTACTCAAAACAATCATCCTCACGCCCCGACTCGAGTTGAGATTGGTCCATCTCAGGCACTGCCCTCAGCGACTTGGCAATCTGGAACAGCTGATCTGCAGAAAGAGTGAACAGGTCTTTCTTGATGGCCCACACCAAGCGTTTCCTCTCACTGTCTGCCATGGCTGCTTCCCAATTCCTCGTCCTTGGTCACGCAGTCCGAGAACCGTACTCTGTATCTGTTGTTGATGGGCTGTTATTTTCCTGAGGCACAGTCTTGACTCTTCATCAGATGTAGAGGCAGGTAGGGTTGATTGGCCACATCAGGTCCACGGTGTCACTATCACTGGATCAGCTTCCGTTTGTCAGAGGAAGTGATCCCGGACGAGCCCCCAGAAAAACTGTTACAGGTACCGGGTCACGGCGCCTGTGAGCAGCTTTACAGATAGCTGAAATAATGAAGAACAAAAGGATGACACAGGAGAAGCGGCTTGTCGTCTCTGATTCCTCCTCAGCTATATTTATTAACACATCACATTATCAACTGTTAACACTGTCCATTTTAGATCAGCATTATCTTGCTGTACACACACATATATAATGTCTCTTTAGACATGTTTCAGTGTCCATAAATCACATAGCATCATCAAACAATAACTTTTTGTCACAATATCTCCTTCATGTCTGTTTCCCATATCACAGATTAACACTCTGGTTAGTACTGTACTTTAAATGTACCTTTAGAAAAATACCATGAGGTATTTCTGGACTCCATGTTAAACAGTAGCATGTCAATAAACACAAACTTTTAAACATATTGATTAATTTATCATTTTACTCTTATTACTTCTCCCTTTAACCATTTGTCTTATCAGTTTTTAATCTACTTAAACTAGTACAAACATATAAACATGAAATACATTAAGAACCTTGCCACTTAATACATCAGACAGCGAGAATGAAAGAGCATTCGCTCACACAGGCTTTCAGTGGTTAGCTACCTGCTAGCAAAATGGCGCACACCGCAGCCACTTTCACTCTCGGTGAGTGTCTCATAAACAAAGAATAACGCATCTTACTGCTCATTAACACCTTCGTTCTGAACTCGACTTCATCTACAAACATTAACTAACAGTTACAACCATTTTCCTTATAGTTTCATACACTACATGCCTGAAATAATGAAGAACAAAAGGATGACACAGGAGAAGCGGCTTGTCGTCTCTGATTCCTCCTCAGCTATGAGGGGAATGCACGAGCTGCAAGCATACCACCATCTCACAGTGCCTCCTACTGGTGGGAGCGGAGTAACTGCATACACACTCAATATTTAAAACAGTGTGAACCAAAAATTGACCCATATAAATACAAACATAATATGTCTGCCATACAACATTATAGACCTTACTCAAATGCTTACTTCTAATTACATACACATGTGAACACACACTTGTGGGCTTCACACCAGCAGTTAGGTGTACATACGGCAACTTCTATTTAAGCTTGTGTTTAACCCATTCACTGTGGGTATGTCAAACGTGCTTGCAGAGCATGCATGAGGCATACCCATAATTGCACCCTGATGGACAAATATTGTTTTACTTACAGTTGTTTTTGTTGACTTTGGAATGCTTAAGCTGCAGAAACCCCAATTCAATATTAGGACAAACACTGTGCACTCTCTTGCTTTTTTAAGAAATGCATGAAACTACTTTTTCAGGAAGTACTGACATTACAGTTTTCTGTATGGAATGCATCAGTTCAAAATGGGTGTAACGGTACATGTGTTTGACCTGATTTGTTCAGTATCGTTCACTGCAGTGTGAGATTTTCTTGGTTCTGACCCCAAGAGTTGCTGTCTGAATAATCTATTTATGCCTACATACATGGAGTGCAAATTCAGGAGTGAGAGTTCTACCCAATAAGTTCTAGCAATGGCATGCCTTGTCGAGTTTGGCTTTAAAGCAAGCAGATGTGATTTTAATTTAATCCTGTATGGTATCACACTGCCTATTTGCTCTGCTTAAACTGTACCGGGCAGTTGACTGACTACCATGGGGAGCTCATGCTGAACAGAAAAGTGTTTTTGCTATGATCATAAAATTAGTTAATTTTTAAGTTACAGGTTGTTAATTTTCCTTAACCTCATCAGTGTAATCCATAGACAGGAAACCATATTTGTTGCTGCTGTGTATATACATGTACAGTAGGATCTGTGTGTGTCTGCGTGTATTGGTTATCCTTGTCAATTTTACCACACTGAGTGGGCAAAGTAGCATGGTCTGTGTGAATGAGAAGTGTTGGTGAGTGGGCGGTTATACTGTATGTGTAATTTGCAAGTTTGTCTCAGTGTCTCAGGACAATACTGTGATAAACCAACATCTTAATACCTGTGTATTAAGATGCTGTAGCAAGAGTGTGATTAGGGCTGAGTTGCTAAAAAAAAAAGTAATAATCTCAGTGTGAGTAAGAGAATAAAATGAAAGCCTTAAAGTATGAATCTGTATTTATTTCTAAATTCTAAAACAATACAATAGTTTGAAATATAGGAAAAAATTTGACCACTATCACCTTTGCAGGCATGGCGACAAACGATGCTGTGCTACTAACTCAGCGTTCAAGCTCGTGTGTGATATTGGATCTTTGTTGTGGGAAGTGAGCTCTTTTATGTGAGAAGTAATGTTAATAGCTCATAGCTGCAGCCACTGTCAAGTGCATATCAAAAGGGGTGATTGAGTTCTAAAATAAACAACTCTCTAGATTGATGCAGTTTTCAGAATAACAGACAAAGTGGTTGTGGACATGAGGAGGACCAGAACATGAGCGACCCCTGTTTCCTTCTATGGGGTCTTTGTGGAGACAGTGGATGATTTACATATACCTTGGCATTCACATTGCCTAGTTTAATACTTGACAATAAACTAGACTTCACTAAAACACAGAAACCCTCAGCAGGTAGGACTAGAGCCTTTTCTATTTTCTGAATCTGCTGAGGTCCTTGAAAATATGCCAGACAATGTTTTATGAGTCCGTGGTGGCCTGTGCCATCCTCCACCCGCAGTCCGCTTGATAACATTCACCAGCGGTCTCAAAAACATGCCGGTTGCTTGAGCACTTTGAGTAAAATTCACATTCTACCACAGTGCACCACAGAACAATACAGGGAATCATTCCTACCTGTCGCCACAACAATTGACAATTTCTTTTTGACTTCTGGATCATTTTTACTTTCATTATCTTGTATGTATTGTTTAACTTTATTTTAACACACTGTAATTTATACTGGGTTCTAGCCAGTGGTTGATCATCCAGCACTGCACCATGCTGAGGTTGCCTTGCGCCGGGCTGAAAATTTCTCCAGTTCGCTATCTATCAAAACTATTTTATCACTGTAATTAGCAAGGCGGTGCGCACCCAGCATACGCCGCATGCCACCCCGTCGCATATACCAAACTGATTTTTATTATTTTCCCTCTATCACCGGGCACGGCCAGTTTCGTTCACAATGTGCATGTGCGATCTCGCGATGGTCCTGTTCACCCTTGATTTTGTGGGGCAAAATCAGGGCATGCGACCAGCGTGAAACCAAGGGGGAAGTAGAAGAAAAAAGGGGGGTCAAAGGACAATTTTGGGCTTCCTATTAAGCATAAAATTCCAGGAGCATGTCTTATTTCTTGTCTTCATAGACTCACAAGGATAACACACTCAGATGTTGCTTAAGGAATGTTTATTAACAATAGCTGCAGATAAATGTGCATCTTATTTTCAGAGCATTGTAACACAGGCTATAGTGATCCGCACTCCCTATCCTCATAAAGTCACATGGTCCAATCAGATTCAGGTGCCTTCAATGACCCATAGACCCCTTTACTGTTTGTAAACAATGATGACGTAGGTAGCCATGCGCGTGCATTTTGGAAACAGAAATACAGCGGAGTTCAATAGCGTTTCAATCTACAAGAAGGGATTATCAGCGAAAGATCGTGAAAACTACCTGCAAAAATAAATTTTGACCACCAGCAACCGACTCCCCGATCCCTGTGGTACGTTAGCAAGTGGCCCAGTATCCGTGGGTGGATATATACGTGTATTTGGTGGAGAAACCCAGCATATACACCAGAGAGAAGTTGCCGCGACAATTATGTTGTACAATTATGTTGTTTGCGGCCATGTACCAAACGCCAAATGTCATGATACGGACTCTGAGTTTTGTGGCTTAAAGGCAGAAATTCTTCCAAGTCAAAGACAAGGAAACAGGACCGCTGTGTATGAGGCTCCGGTCATTGTAAACAAGTCAGAGAGCTACATCCTCACAGCGAATTGTACCTGCATGGCAGCGTGAGGACTTCGTCAAATTGCTTTTCTAGCTTGCTAAGAGTTTTCCGGTTGCAGATATTATTGATTTACAATGAAAAAAAAAATATACTGTTCCAGTCACACTGTGAGACACGCTCAACCATTCATATGCGAGTCTGCTCAGACTTTTGACTGGCACTGCATATTGTAATCTATAGTGCGAATAAATATTAATTTAAAAATCAGGACTCTGAGTCCAGCAATGCCTCACCTGTAAATAGCCACAGCCACACTACAGTTTAAAAGCCAAAAATAGCCTACCAGCTAATGCTGTTTACTTTAGATACCTGACATCCCGGTATAACCAAGGGGAAGATAAATAACTTTACCTGATATGAAATGGGCACTTCAAACACGAGCATTTCTGATCGTGTCCTCAGTCCAATTTTTATCAATACATTTGATGGCTTGCACCCACAGATGCCTCCATTTTCTGTCAAACAGCCGTGATCCCCTGGGATTTGGTACAACTTCAGTCCGCTTTTGGTAGAGTAGAAATTCTGACAGCCAAACACGCAACAGCAGACATTTTGATGCTGATATTGCTTTTAAATCACATTTAAATGCTGCGCAGGCTCCTTATTCTTATTGATTTGAATGGAGTAGCAG